>JAHLJT010003656.1:41566306-41635312 GCA_031308135.1 Acheta domesticus | reverse complement strand
TACTGAACGAAGGCATGCCTTTGTACAGAAATCCTTACGAAAAAGGCCGTCTCATCATAAAATTTTTCGTGAATTTCCCTAACACACTTCGGGCCGAAGTTTGTTCGAAACTCGAAGACTATTTGCCCCCTCGGCCTCGCACAACTGTTCCATCGAATGCGGAAGAATGCACCTGGAAGAATACGATCCCACTGTTTCGCGTCGCAATTACGATGACGATGAAGAAGGAGGACGGCCAGGGACCATACAATGTGCGGTCAATGAAGAAAAAGAAATGAAACTTCTGTTCTAAATGGTACTCATTGCCATATGAGTGCATGAAACTTTCATCTGACTCGTAGAAGCTAGACTGTAATTCATGGTCTGTCTCTATTCAATTAATGTTTGAAGACATATTGAAATACATTTTAAATTATTTGTTGTCTTTATATGAGACGAAAATAAATTATTTATTTTTCTCTTGTTTTTTAAATTTTGGGGTCGAATAAATCTACCAATAATATTTAGTCCAACGCCACGAAATTAAATTCATACAATATTTAACATGATCATGAGAAATATGATTTTTGTTGCATTAACTTATCAAACATGTCAGTAAAAAGTTTCCTGATTTTAGAGAATTATTTAGAAATTAGTTTGATATACTATTTAAAATAGTATTCACAAACAAATTATTGCAAATATTCATTGCATCTGTATGCAATGAAGTGATAAAATTTGAAAAAAATATTAGATATATAATATTGTATAAATAAAAAGTGTTGGAAGATAGAGTTGAATTAATAAAGTTACATCCTTCAGGTTTTCTCAAAACACTTCACTAATCTGCAATATTTTGTAATATGATATCTAATACCAAATATATTTTTATGTGTAAAACGTTTTGCTTATAAGATATGACAATATTTTAAGTCATTTCTGAGTCATAGCTCAGATAAATATAAAACCAGTGGCGTCTCGTGACATTTTTTCCTGGTGGGCCAGGTGTGAAAGCACGAATATCATCTCAGAATCAATAACTTATTTAATTAAAGAATCATCATTTAATCAATGTTTAATTCATATTATTTATCAGTTAATTATACCTTTAAATCTCTATGTTTTCCACAAAAAACAGAAGTAGCAATTTTTATTAAGTCATTTAATCAAATATTGGTATGTCAATGGAAACAAAAGATTTTTTACAAAAATTACGCTAATGCTATAGCTTATATTTCGGAATGATGAAAGTTCGAAAGGGGAACGTATCGTAAAATTAAGACAAGTTGACTTCGACTTGTTATGCCAATTGTTTAATCGGCCAGCAGAGAAATAAAATCAGCTACATGTCTTTCTTCATTTCCTCCAAATACACTTCATACATACAATTTAGCACCGCGTTATTTGTCATGTGTGAGTTATATTTATAAATAGAAAAATCGTTTAAATGATCATCTAACACACTATAATGCCGAGTAACGATAAGTCTAAAAAATTGCCACGGTCTTTTGAATCTTCAGATTCATCATGCCCTCTCAATACTACTAGTTCATGAATGACGAGTGCCGTGGTACTTAACTAAACACTCAGTTATTCTACCTAAATGTCTATTTTTTGCGACTTCTTCATTATGTTTCTTGATTGAAATTTTCATCGGCGAATCAATCTGTACAACAATGTTCACAGTTCCAAATGTTTTAAATTTGGCAAGCATTTTCTAAATGCAATGCATTTTCTTCGTGTTTCTTTATCCTTTCGCTCAAATGTTTCAGATCCTTACAGCCTACTGTCGTCCACAATCCCTCACCAAATAATAAACAATAAAAGCAAAATTAGCTTTGTTTTTCTTCACTCACAGTCAACCATGAATTTTTTCTGAAACCTCGAAATACAGAATGTTTGTTTCTTCTTTCCATCAACTTGTGTAAATGACAAGTCGTTGGTTGATGTGCTCCTAACCGTTTAATATCATTTTTTTCTTCATATCTGAGTGAAGAAAACGGAAACCAGTGTAATGAATCCACTGAGTTCAACTTACAGCGCGCAGAACTTCACGTGCACTTTGAAAACGGCGCGCTCAGACTGCCGTTTCTCCTCGAAGGGCCCGCTGGTGCGGGTCCCTAGGACAGCTAAAATTAGCAAGCAGTGGTCGCGCCTATTACGAAAGGGCGCTGACCTTGGGAAACGGAGTGGGGTTACCGGTCTGGGGCCCAAGCAGGCCGGGCCCCCTGAGCACTACTAACACTATCTTTCAGTGCAGCAAGGAACTATGATCCTCAATTCTTGGTTATTGGGACTTGGAATAAGTTCTGGGGACGAATTGTCGATCTTCACGAATAACGAATTTCAATGAAGTACTACAATTATGACAAAGAGATTAACGTAAAAATATATAAACATTTTTGTGCTTTATTAAATATTAGTGGGGCCGGGCCCCTGTCGCCCCTTAGGACGAGCCGCCCTGTATAAACCATACCCATATGGAACATAATTCATTTTAAAAGATGCATGTCATTTCTTCTCAGCGGCTTGTAACTAATTTATCTCTTTTCTTCGTCTTCGCTCACATTGGAGGAAGATCACGCGTTGAAGGAAAGAGCTCAGAGCGTCATGCCTAAAGCATCCAATAATAGGATCATAAATGTTTTCTAAGGAGAAATTATGGATGGATTGGATTAATTGAAAGTGTACTAAGACCACGAGCCACAGGCGAGTAGAATAACAAACGCTTCTCAATTATAGAGCTCAGAGATTTCAAATTATTATGTAAATTTGTAGTTCTTCTGTGAAATGAAACCATTCACATCCGTGTAGGACTGATCATTTTATGAATACTTATTACAAGTAAGTTGCCAGGAAGTAAAAAGTGTTTATGAGAGACGTGTTGAGTGGGTCATGTGACCTCATCTACAGTATCCCAGTTGTTTTAATTAAAAGGAAGGCTGAAGTTTAATATCATGGCAATCGTCTGCATTACAGTTCAAAAGTGCATGTGCTAATACGCAAACAAACATGCTCTTAAAACATTTCAAAATACGTTTAAAATGTGCACTAAATAAAGCATTACATATGCCTCAATAAATAAATTATGATCATTATCAATGCCGTTTATTTAGTTTTACATTATTGTTTGATCCAACCGAATGTTAAACATTGCAAAATAACATGTACAGTGTTATTTTATTTTGTTATTCCGAAATAACCAAGTTACATTACGAGCTTCACATCAAGCAACCGATCATCAACACACCGCTGTTTCTTGTATAAAGATAAATCACCAACTTCACAGCCAATAGAGTCACGTTAGTTTTCAGCTTGGGAAATAAAAAGGACTTGTAAAGCACAAAAATATTCCTGAACGACGCAATCTCTCAAATACATTATATAAGTAATAAAAACATGCTCTTGAAGTAAGCACAAAAATATGTCAACGAAGTAACTCGGAAATTTTCAAGATAAGAGGGCAATGATTTACAAGAAATGAACTGTTAATATTGAAAACTTTCTCCTTCTCTAGGATCTGTGCCTTAGAAAGTACTAAACAGTTTTACGGAGAAAGCGAGCACAAATAGGTATATGAAAGGGATTCGGGCTCTGTAAATGAAACTTTGGGAAACCATAATGTAAATGCCAGTCCACTTCCCTCAAATCTAATATGATTAAAAAAACAAACACTTGTACAAATTGAATTGACAGGCAATCAGGCTATTTGTCACATGTAGCCAAAAAAATTCTAAATCACACCATAAATTCTATGACACCCATGACATCTCCTAGAAAATTAATCAAAGCAGGGACCTTTCCACAAAATACCGACAAATTATGCAGTCATCCTCAAAAAGTAAACGTTGCATCAAAATTGTGACATATAATTATCTCATTTATTACATTTTCATCTATTGCAAGCTCAATTAACACATTACCAGATTCCATTTTTACATCAGATCTTTTCAAATAAGTCTCTTCAAAAACATACATCCAGATTTATATACATTCAGTAGATTGTGCATTTAATCACATTATGAGAAAACAAAAAATGTTTTCATCTAGGACTAGTAAGTTGACGTGAGAATCAATAGTTTTCGGACTCTGAAAGTTGATGTGCAGCAGTTAAATTCGCTTAGGACTTAGAATTTTTTTTTACATTGCGGTTTTGGACTTTAATGTTTTACCACGTAGTTGGGGAGAACTAGTGTAACACCCCCCCCGTACACACGACCACTCATCGGTGTCGGCGGTGTTAACCTCTCTCAGGGCGTGACCCGACTCACCTGTGGATTTCCCGTCTGCTGCAGGTTGCCTCATGTGTCCGGCTGGAATCTATTTAGGACGCATGCGTGACTGGGCATATTCATGCACTACACAGTAAAACGCTCTTTCATGATTTCTGAGTTTAATTCAAAGCAAAAAATAATCGGGTGAAGCCCCCTACAGTTCTTAATACTATCTTAACCTAACTTATAACTAGCTTAACTTAACAGTCCAACCCTTCGGGGTCATCGCACGGGCGCTCCGCCCCTCCGGGCGTCGGCATCGGCCCGGGTGTCGGGCGGCAGGGCAGCGGCGCTTCCCCCCGTTTCCTGGACCGGTCGGCAGCTGGTGGCCGCGGCGGCGGTGTAGCGGCACGCTAGCAGGCGCGCGCGGCAGGCGCAGGGCTGCGCGCGGGCGGGCGCGCGCGGCAGGCGTTGACTGCGGCGGCGGCTTGGGGCTGTGCGCGGGCAGGCGCGCGCGGCACGCGGGCTAACGCAGCGGCGACGTCGGCGTGGCAGCGGCCCGGCGCGCGGCGGCGCTGGCTGCGGCGCGGCGCAGGGCTGCGCGCGGGCGAGTGCGCGCGGCAGGCATTGACTGCGGCGGCGGCTTGGTGCTGTGCGCGGGCGGGCGCGCGCGCGGCACGCGGGCTAACGCGGCGGCGGCGGCCAGGAATCGCCACACCAAAGCGTCTTTTAGCGGCGGCCGGCCCTCAGGCCGCGTCCGAACGCTTCTTCGTTCATTCGAGTATCGGCACTCACACGGTGTTCCGCCTCTCCCTTCGGCGGCACCTGAGCGGGCGGTGAGGTGGCGACGATGCGTTGCCGGCGGCGATCTAGCGTCTCGCGGCGGTCGTTACCATCGGACCCAACACCTCGGTCGTCGCTTACATCGGAAGGTAACACTCGCGGTCGTCGTTCGTCTCGGAATGGCCGAGTCTCGCGTTCCCAGCAACCTCCCTTGCTCGCGAGATCACATGTCTCACCCCCGCCTAGTGTTCGACTATTGGCGCAGCCAAACCGCGTGATGCGCGCCGTCCAATTGCCATGGGTCCATCGACGGTTGGAACCCGATTTCGAGTGGGCGTTCACGTCACCACGATTTCCGAGAAGACGCGGGGTGTGTTCTGACGCAGCGCTCGGAAATACCAGAGGTGTGGCAAACGGTATTGAACAAAGGGAGGCGCTCCCATCGGCGGCCGGCGGCGACCCTTCGCGCACTCAGGTAGCGGAGAAACGCACATTTTCAGCCAGCTAAGTTTTCCCGGACTCCCTGTTATATAAAATATTCATCTCGCACACGCCGAAATTAGTACGTGTGCGACCGTCCCATTACACTAGGAACTATGAATATTAAGTAAGAACCGGTAGATATTCTAGGCAGTGAGGGCTGGATTCGTCGGCAGTGTCGCAAGATTAGAAGAGAGAAGCTGGACTTGTGATTATCAGCATTCAAGTGAGAAGATACTGCGGAACGCCGTCTGTCAAGATCATGTTTAGTTAAGTACTACAGTACAAAGGGTTTCTTTTAAACGAGGTCATGACCTAAAGGCAGAATAATTGTTCACAAGTCAATAAATTGTTAAATTTTCTTTTGGAAATGAAAAGATGATTTTCATTTAGTCAATTACAACTGATAAGTAGTTATATATATATATATTATATATATATATATATATATATAATTATTTCCTTTCAGATTCCTCGCCATACTGTATAGTTGGCAGATCAAATAATCGGCTATCTAGGCGATAGCGATTATCCATTACGTGACCCATTGACCCAGCTAGCCGGACACTTATCCATTCGTTAAGATTAGCTGTGGAAGTATTGGTTTCAAGTATCAATTATCGTAACCTGTTCCTGGCGCCCATAGTTTTCTATAAATTTGAAACGGGTCACGAATATAACAGTCCTAAAGCAAATGATGTCAGTTAAAACGACACGATCTCGTAATAATTTATGACGAGACATTGTTGGTACATTTCAATATCAATGAGACATTGAGCATCACCCTCAAAAGTTAAACTGGACATTAACCCCTTCAAATTAAACTAGAATGCCTTGTCAAAAAGAAAGGATATTAACTGCCAGTAGTCACACATTGCGATGCACACTAAACAATGCACACCAATGCTTGGTGGCTCCTTGTCTTTATGTTCCAACTTCTAATATCTTTCCATTAGTAGAGGTAATTTATTCAACTAACTGCACACGCGTTTGCAAAATCGGGCACGAGAGTTCCACCAACTCTGTCAAATTACTCACAAGTTATCTGGCGTCGCACGAACCTCCATGTTTCTTCCGCCTTCACTTCACACACATGCACACACACACACACACACACACACACACCAAAATAAACTCCAACGGCTACTTCGCTCCCAATCACGCACCGTCTTAACCACGCCGCGTGTTTATACTCTGGCCCGTGTCGACTGCGTGAGTGCGGCACTCTTCTAGCAGGTGGCGTTGTCCACGCTTCGGCGGCCGGCGCGCGGGCATTTGAATTACCTTGTGCGCACACGAACATCACAACGTGATTTGGTCACAACATACGCTCGAACCCAAACTATCTCGTTTTTTTCTAACCAGCCACAGTGAACATTGCCAGACATACGGAAAATATCCCGAGTCGTCGTTTCCTCTGCCAGAACTTTATTGAATATTCAATATTTTCCTCCTTTAAAAGAAGTCTTGTAGACGAGAGGTCCCCTGGAAAGTACCGCCATGTTTGTCAAATATTGAGACGGAAGGCATTCAGAAGCGGACGTATTTTCTAAGGCATCTAAATATTTCTCGAAAGCCTCTCTCAGATCGATCCGCCCACGATAAATTTTCACGTTTTAAAGCGACTTGTGAAGGCAAATTCACATTTCATTTTCTGTTTGTGGAGTACGAAAGAAAATATGAAGGATAAGAGAGAAGAGATCAGATTTCTGCCTGAGTCATGGGCATATTCCAACGTCTTTTCTTCCAGCCTTGCCCTGATATTCGATACTGAATGCACAGCAAGACATTCTACAGAATGTCTGATAATTCACTCCCTATTTTTGGACAGATGCAATTTCTTCATTTTTGAGACGATTCTTTTACAACCTATTAGAAAGAATAGTCCTATAGATTTTGTTTATCATATTTACTATTTTACTTCAGTTGAAATATGACCCTCGTATTCAGTGTCGAAGAGCGGGCCAGAATATGAATATTACGAGGTCTGGGGATCTGTGGTGCCAGTGCAAAGGTGGAGGAGAGCTGAACGAGGGATTCATGCAATGCTGGATGCAAAAAACAGTTAGAAACTGCTATTCCAAATTACTAACAACAGGAAGTATCACTGATGCAAGGAGATCAGGAAGGCCAAATTCGAGGAAATGAGAACAGAGAATGAGAGCAGAGGTAGTGAAATGTTCATGAGGAGCCCTAAGAAACCACTACGTCAAGAATCACGTGAAAGTGATCTCTCAGTTAAGCAGAGTCAGCCTTTCTTAAGAAATATCTCAATTTTTACCCACGAAAGCCACATTACGTGGAGCAATTGTTTCCTGACGACAGAATGGTGTTTGGAGAGACTTTTGGTTTGGAATGATGATTGGTCTGAAGTTTTTAACAAAATTCTGTGGACTAAAGAGGCAGATTATCACATTGATGGCTTTGTTAATAGGCCCAACTGCCGTTATTGGGAAGACATAAATTCACAAGAATGTGTTGAAAAAGTCCAGATGCGTCCGAAGTTGACCGTATTGTGTGATATTTTGTCAACTGACATTGTTGGGCCTTTGGCATTTGCACCAATAAAAATTTGTATAATTTTCTTGGTGTGGACTGACATTACGGTCTAGCCACATCCTCTCGACAGCTGGCTTTTATCGCCGCCCAAAGTTAATTTTTTTGAAATTTCTCAATTTTTCGGTTTGCTGATAATGGACTAGGTATTGCCCTTTGGCGGCGCACCACCCCAACCGGGACAAACTCAAAACTGCCGACTGGTCTCCCGGCTAGTGTGATGGTGTAGTGCATGTACGTGTAAGTGTGTGTAAGAGGATGTCCATAAATTACGTAACGCTGAAGAGTGGGGAGGGGGTTTGAGGCTGTGTTACGTTGCGTTACAAAGGGATAGGGGGTCATAGTTTAGTGTTAAGTAATGCTGATATTTATTTTAATAATCTTTTAAAATTTGCTAAAGTGCTTCTTATTATTCACCCTTATACTAAAACATTATCATATTAAAAAATTAAATTAAAAATATAATAAATTAAAGAAGTCAAAGAAGTCAATGTAGGCTTTCATGGCTGGATATATTATTAAAAATACCTTTTATTTCCGGACTGCTTAGCCGTGGTCGATGGTATATTTTTTCGCTCATTTTTGGGGCGGAAAAATGTACCATCGACCACGGCTCAACAGCCCAAAAATAAAAGGAATTTCTAATAAGTTAAAGAAGTTTAAATTGTTACAATGAATGAAAATATTTGTCATCATTTTTTATTGAATCTAATACATTACGAAGAAAATATTCAAACTATTCTATATTATTTTTTAGAACCCAATTAAGTTGTCACAGTAGACTCGGAGCCTATGTGTTATCGACGACGGCGTGTGCACGTCTTGTCAGAAATATCGCTTACGCGTCCTTTCAAAAATTGTCGCCAATCTTATTGTTATATGTAGTCCATACCACGAACTCATTCTCACGTTAATTATCATAAGTTTAAATATATAACACAAATACAATTACTACAACTCGTTTCTGTTTCGTAATTGATTCTTACTCATTGCAATGAGGGGGGTGGGGGTTGACGCAAGCGTTACGTAATTATTAGAGGGGATGTTCAAGTGCGTGTTATAGGTGAGTTACTGAGGAGAGAGGGGTTACTCAAAATACATAAAATTTGCGTTATGTAATTTATAGACGGCCCCTTAGTAAGGGGTGAGGATAGGACAAGGAAGAAGGAAAAAATCGCGCGGCTCCGTGGCCCGTTTGTTAGGGTACTGCTCCAGCATTCAATACCACGCCTGGCCCCTCGTATGTGTGAATATATTAATTATTTCTTTGAAATTATACTTTTTATTTTTTTATTTTTGAAGGTTTTGAAATTACGATGGCTGCACTTTGGGGTTAATTAGCTCGTGCGAATTTATCTTCATTTATGCTATACATTTATTAAATATAACGTCTGGCATGGAATTTCCCAGAAAACATTACTCGCCACTAAATGACTTCTGAAATTACCGATAACTTCCGAGGTACTTTTGATGAAATCACTTCATTAAAATTTATTTGGTCGAGTGAACTAATATTTTACTGGTGCAGAAATGTATTTCTACGAAACAGTTCACTGCTCTATGCAACCAGCATAAATATAACGAAGGACGTTCTACATTCAACCCTTCCTTCATAAATAAGCTGACTGGAAAATAAGTGGTTTAGAAAATTCATAAAAAATATATATTCGGAATATTTTTAATTTGAATACTATATTAATTAACGTGTAACACAAATAGCAAAATATTGGTCTTTGCCGTATGAATTTGAAAAATGCTAGTTCACATTTTACTAGTACTAATAATTTTTTTACGAAAACATCGGACCATTTATTGAAACTATTCATGAAATGCTAAGAAGATGATATTGAAATTAAACTACTAGAGTAAGGGATATGAGATTCTTTTGTTGTTGGCTTAGGGTTCTCATTATTTTTTCCCATGAAAATCTAAGAATTTATTTTAGAATTAAGTACTCTGGAAGTGGCGTTTGAAACTTAAGGGTATTGAACAAGAAGCGAGAATCCTGTGTAGTGAAGAAGAAAATATTTATGCATACGGTTTTCAAAGGAAGTCTCCTTGCGTCATAGTTGTTATAGAAACGTTGACCACCCGTTTCATCGACCCATCTTTGACATATGCATGCCCTACCCAAATAGGGTGCAGCGAAATTACATATTCACAAATTAGAAGTTATACAAAATAAAGATCTAAGAAAAGCATTGAAAGCACCCTGGTTCATAAGAAACGATCAAATATTACACGAACTCAGTATTCTGCCACTAAAATCCTGGATCCTTCGTCTCCCAGACAAATTCTATACTTCTCTTACTTCTTTTCCTGCTAATACATCTTTTCAACTTGGAAAAACAGCTAATCCATTTCCGAGAATTAAATCACGATATTCAAAAGATCTATTACATTCTCCATAGTTAACTCCATAGCATCTATTATTTATTGTATATATTTCATATGTCATGTACTATTTATAACCATTATATCATTGTCTATCAAAATAAAAATACCTACGTCAGTAGTATGTTAGAGGTTACTTTTCAAGTTTCTTCTCATATTCTACATAATGTAATGTAATGTTCGCACACTTGAAAGACAAATATTTTGTCAAACAAGTATCAATAAATATATTCAAAAAAAGGATGGAGGAGTTGGTGTACCTTGCTTGAATTGCATCGTATGTTTCGACGTCCCACCGTCAGCCTTTTTTCAGCATACACATGCGCACGTCTGTATGTGTAAGAATACCGACCAGCGACCGGAAAATCACAGTTTTAGAATTCTTTTTCTAAGAAAGTAAGGGCGAAAAAGATAAATTACGTAAATGCATACAAACCAAAGCCTAGTTATCACTAAATCAACAATAATTGTCTTGCAGTCAGTTTCATGTTTCGATCTTTTAACTCTTAATTTTTAAAAACCCTCGTATCACTTTTGTACAGTTATAGTTTCTAAACCATTCGCTTTCTCTTCAATGATTACCATCAATGATTTTTTTCTACAATTAATTTGCACTGCGAACTGAGTGCGTCCTCGTTTCAGTCATGTGTAATTTCATGCAGGCAATGCCAGCTTCGATATCGCTTGGTTTACCTGGAATTTTTAATGAAATAATTGACTGGTGGAAAATGTTTTTGATTCACTTAATTTTCCCCATTCACATCAGCATTCACAGGTATTGAATGAGAATTTATTGTTAGCGCTCCAAGACCCAGTGCCCAAACAAGTATCCACACCATACATTCCTAAAAAAATTTGCAGATTTAGATCCAGACTGAGGACCCAAAATGGGATATCCTCCCTCTTGTAATAGTATATAAGTTTATATTTAACTTTAGCAATTAAGTCTGTAGATACATATGTATAGTAATTTTTACTGATCTATATACTTTCATCAAGAAAATAAATTTAAAAAAACAATGCCAACGAGATAGTTTGTAATGAATATGCGCCGTACACAGTAATGGCTTCAAATCTTTCAATGAAAATTTCCTTTTAGTCCGAGATTTTACTCTTCTTCAATATTATGAAAATATATTTCGATTCTATTATTTGTAAACCAAAAGAAGAGAAAATTTCAAAAAAAATGTCATTTCGGTGGCGATTGATGGCAGTTAGGTGGAGTTTTTCGCAATTCCGAATAGTTAGCCGAGACCAAAGGAAATAGAAAACTAATACGGGAAAGTCTGTGCCATTCTGTAGCACCACTAGTTGGTATATGCAATGGATTGGTGGAACAAATTACCTGTGGGGATTAGGTATGCACCGTCTCTGAATTTTGTTCAAGTGCAAACTGTTTGAGCATCTACAGGATCTGCAAGAGTGTGCGTGATGAAGTGCTTTTATTGTGGCTATTTTGATTTGGTATTTGAGTTTTTTTTGTAATATGGTATTCAACATTTTTTGTCTGTACTAATTACGTAATGATTTTTTCGGGCCTGTGGCGAAATAAATGATTGTCAACCTCTCTCATACTCGCACTCTCTCACATTCTCTCTCAGTCACTCTATCTCTCTGACTCTCTCACTCTCACCCTCGCTCAGCCACTCCCATTCTATCTCTCACTTTCTCACACTTACCCTCTGTCATTCTCCCCCTCACTCTATATCTGTCTCTTTCTCTCTCTCTCTCTCTCTCACTCTCTCTCTCTCTCCCTCTTCTCCTCTCTTTCTATCCATCTCTGGGTATTTTGAAGCATTTGTTTTAAGTAAAAGTAATAAACTTGTATTTAAAATGCTCTTTGAAACAACGTATTCGGTTCTGTACTTAATAATCAAGAGTTTGTGTCATTTTTTTACTTGCGTATTAAATCTTTTAACAGTTTCTAATGACTTCCATAATTTTTATCTAAAGTTTAATTTTTTCTATTTCCTCGGATAAAACATGGACAAAAAATGTATTAGATGCAATATTCTTAACTGGTTCTGGTAGCAACTATTCGTCTTTCTGCCTCGTAAGGTTAGAAGTAACAGAAGAGAACGCGGATATTTATCCCGCTGCTCCTCTCCTCTCCCGTCCATTCATTCTCATCTTTCGACCTCGGGCAGCGTCTTGGCCACCAAACGGCCGCCGACTCCAGGGAGTGCTACGAGAAAATTACTGTTGATCTAATGCTGAATCAATATAAGGATGAAGTGCCCAAGTGGAAGTTTTATAATTTCTCGAAGGATTAAGGCCTTTGGAAGACAGGTTTCTTCAAGGTATACAATTTTATGCACAGATTTTTCTCCAACTACAGCGCTTTAAATACCAATTGGAATATTTTTCACTCAGTAAGTAAGTAAACAATCTGATGTATTCAACAGCCATGACATTTGAAGAAAAGGGAGTTAAAAATGAAAACCATATTCGTATCAGCACCTTCAAAATTCGTTTATTTTAAATAAAGTTTAGAATATTGAAAAATACTACTTGAATTTAATCCTAAAAATTGAAACAAAAAATAAATCTTTTGTAAACGAATCATGAATAAACAAAATAAATCTTTTGAAATAACAAAACGCTACAAACGCCTAATAGGATTATTTGGATAACTAATAATTATTATGTTATATATTATGTTAATAATTATTTGGTTATATACAAAAGTAAATAACGAACTAAGGTTTTGTTAATTAGAACAAACAGAAAAATGTACCTACATAAAACTATAATATGAAGATCAGAATCACATAGAAAATTGCCTGTAACGGAAAAGTAAAATGTGTTAGTGATGAAATTACATCGACAGTAATACTTGAACATCACCAGACAATAAAACTATAATGCTGTCACTAACAAAGGAATAAATGCTTATTAACTACAATTGAAACAAGAGGAACATGAATTTTTCTCAAGTGAATATCGATATGTACACTATTTTTTTGTGGAAAACACATTTAAAAACTATTAAACTATAAGATGCTCATCTTAGTGGTTTCAGCCGAGATCTTGCGATAATTTATATTATAAATGAATGATTAGAGGTAATAAGCCGTCAATGAATCAAGTTCAAATAGTGAATTAATAGATATTACACCAAACTCGTTTCGGGGGAATTTCCCCATATTCAGTGGTACAAAATAAGCAACATTACTATCTAAAAAAAGTTTAATGTTTGTACAAAAGTTTAAAGTTTAATGTATTTAAAAAACGTATTACCATCCTTTAGCTTAAAAGCCCAGGAGTTTCACCGTTTGACTGGACTATAGCAGCGTGAGGAGAGTCATGGGGTTAAACTCACGCCGGAATGTCTCTTATGAGTGGTGAACACAGTACGTCATATGCGCGTATTGTTGAGTCGAATAAACGATTTCGAGGAGGTCGGATGTATTTGGCAGACAACAGTCGGCCATTTGTCATTGTGTCCTTGTCCCTTCTGTCACTGATGCTGTAGATGCTGCCGTCAGACGTGACCGATGGCAGACTGTGGAAGATATTTGGCTCATGTTGAGCATTAGTCACGGTACCACTCAAGCCATCTTGACAGAGTGCCTGAAGTTCCGAAAAATATGTATGTAATGGGTTCCCCACAGCCTAACGGAGGTATGGACGTGTAACTGACGAACACCGGCATCACGTTTAAGAATATTGTTTCCTTTCCCGTCGATTTGCTTCGAACGAAGAGATGCACGCCTGGGTACAATCGTTGTTCCGTAGGCAACTGAAAACATTTTTCTCTCAAGGCATCGACTATCTTATCCCACAGTGCGATACATTTATAATCATGGTGATTACTTTCGAAATAATAAACAGCTCACTTACTTTTTTCCCGTAAGTTAGGTTTATTAAAACGGTTAGTTTATTATTATTGTTGTTATTATTATTAACTATTGTTACCATTATTAGTATTGTGATAATTATTAAATGCATTGATTTATAGTATTCGTATTGAAGTGTGGTGACGTATTGTGAAGTGTAGTGCAATACAGAAGTAGAAAGAGGAGTGAATTGCAAGTGTTGTGAAGTGAAGTGAAATGGAGTGTAGTGTATAAAAAGTCATATTTGCTAGTCTAAACTATCTGTACAGGGCCACCATAAATGTACAATTAATGCGCTTATTGTTACTAATCCCTTTATAGTTATCATTGTTATTTTATTATTATTATTATTACTATTGTCTTAAAATACTTTTAAGTTATATTGTAATTAATTCCTAATTATAATAATTTGTAAATTTTAGTGTTCCGACACCAGGTTGCATAAACCTACCTGCGGAAATAATAAATATCTATCTATCTGTCTCGTTTTCATTTTACTGACCATCATATCTTTGACCGTTTTATTAAAAAATATCCTATACTCAACGTATATTTAACTACCGGTGGATCTCCGAGGCTCGGCCATCGCCCTAGCAAGGTTGCGTCATCCCCGATATGTCCAATTTCGTACTTTATTGCGCCGCGCTCGCTCTTCTCTTGTGACGCGCGTGGATGCCGGCAGCGGCCTGTAATTACGTGCATTCCTTCCGCGAGTCTTCCCATAACTCGCAGCGGAGCGACCGACGCGACGCAGCTGTTTTGTTTTACTGCGGTGAGCCTTTTTTGTTCCCGCGTCGTCCCGTAACGCTGTCGCCGTCAACGTCACCACATCGACCACGTGACGGGCGAACAGTCGCCTAAGTAGTCTCTTCTCATTGCTGGGATAAAGGCAGCAGGGAAGTCAGGCAACGTTCAAACCCGATCGAAGCCGTGGATTTTTAAGGGCGAAAAAATCCTTCGTACGCCTTCCTTCGGAGGGGAAGTAAAGCCGGCTGTCCCATGTTAGTAGATTTACTTGCATGTAAAAGATCCTCAAGCCTAAATGAAGCCTCTGAGCAAAATTCAAATTGCCTGTTCCGTCGTCCGAGATAATACCTTCTTCCTCCGCTAGGTGGTGAAAGGAGCGTAGTGAAATTTGCATGGTCAGCCAGAAGATCGGGCATCATGGCCCGAGTCTCGCCACGTAAAATAAGGCATTAACTAAACTAAACGTTAGTTCAGAGTAAGACCTAAAATTGTAAATGATTATGGACTTCTTTCAAATAAGAATTCTGAAAGATTTTTGCATACATCGAAACATTCGATTGCTTAATAAATTGAATGTACTGCATAATTATATTAATAACTCTAAATATTATAACAAATAATAAAATAGATATAATGAATTAAAAATAATATTACTTCCATTAGCTTTTCATGCTGATGAGCTTTCATCCGATTAATTCCAACTCATTTATGACATTACTTCAATATTAATTTCGTATTAATGTAGATACCAAAATTTAATTCACATTTTAGATTTCTTAGTTATTAGATTTTACCTACTTGTTAAATCTACCTTGTCACTTATACGTATGTCATTGGCAATTCCAAAACTGCTTCCACACATCTATTACTGATAAAAAAGTTTTTTGAATTACCAGCATATTGAAATCAGTGTCCATATTTTAATTCCACGATGTAAGTAACGTAATATTATTATTATTAATCACAATAATAATAATAATATCACGTAAGGAAGGAGGAAGAGGCCTCAGACAAAATGAGGCCTCCTGGCACAATACAATAGTTGGAATGGGAAAGTATGTAGTCAGTCATCAAGGTGACCCTCTAATGAGGCAGGTCAAGAAATCTGACCGAAGAATGGGAAACAGAGGCATTGGTAGTGTAGCAAAAAGCATTGCAAGGAAAACTATTCAAGACACGTCGAATAACACAAACACTGAACTTCTGATGCTACACATAAAAAGTGAGACACAAAAAATTTTTACGAACTAATGGACAATAACTAAAATGAATGGTAGGTGCAGGACAATAAAGGTCAATCATTTATGTGGTTTAAAAAGGGAAGAATGAAGAACGAAGAAGGAATCGGAACCAGTTCTCATAGCTGCTCAAGATCAGACGTTGAGAACACGACATTATGATAAAGCGGTTCTCAAAATTTCCCAAGATGAAAATGTCGCATTTGCCAGGAACACGTAGAAACCAGTGATCATATCATTTCAGCTTGTCCAATTCTAGCAAAGGCCAAATACTTGAAAAGACAGGGTTTGTAGTTATCTCCACTGGCAGATCTGTACCGCCCTCGAAGTTCCAAACACATGCCCCAAGTTGTACGAACATTCACCAAAACCGATTACATCAATTGAACGCTATACAATATTGTTCGACCACAAATTCAAACGGATCGCACGATAGCAACAAACAAACCGGATATTGTTATCAACACCGGATATTGTTATATGATTTGGAGAAAAAAATAGTGTCTACTTGTAGATGTTGCTGTGCCTTGTGATAAAAATGTAACCAAGGAGGCAGAGAAACGTTCTAAATACAAGAGTTTGGAAATCGAGGTCGGGCGAATGTGGGGCATAAAAGCACAGGTCATCCCGATAGTTCTCGGAGCTCTCGGATTTGTTCCGAAAACTTTGTATAAGAACTTGGCTAAACTTCCAAGTCATTCAAAGGACAGGGAAGTGCAAGAAAGAAAGTGCTTTATTAGGAACAGCCCACATTTTGCGCAAAGTGTTGTAGAGGCACCAACAGTCCCTAGATATGCTCCTTAGGTAGCTGGTTCCAACTTGGAGTAGATTTTATATTCAGCCGACTCATAACATCTTTAGTCATGATAAAGAGGAATAATAATAATAATAATAATAATAATAATAATAATATAATAATCAGAGAACATTGAAGTTGATAGACACACTGTGATTCAAGATCTTGAGCCAGGTAAAACTTTCAAATATCTGGGCATTGAAGAATGTGAGACCATCTCGAACGACACAATGAAAGAGAGAATTCGCAAGGAGTGTTATAGAAGAGTGAGACTTGTCCTGCAGTCCGCTCTGAACCCAAGGAATAAATATCAGCAATAGGTAGTTTGGCAGTGCCTGGAGCCGAATACAGTTTCGGACTAGTAGACTGGGCTGAACAGGAAATTCGCATCATGGATCGAAAAACCAGAAAACTGCTTACAATGCATCATGTTGCCCACCCCCGGGCTGATGTACATAGACTTTATGTGTCACGTAAGGAAGGAGGAAGAGGCCTCAGACAAATTGAAGCCTCCTGGCACAATGCAATAACTGGGATGCGAAAGTATGTAGTCAGCCATCAAGATGACCCTCTAATGTGGCAGGTCATGAAATCTGACCGAAGAATGGGAAACAGAGGCATTGTAAGTGTAGCAAGAAGCATTGCGAACAACACTATGCAAGACACCCAGAATGACTGAGACACTGAACTTCTGATGCTACTTAACATGAAATTTGAGACACAAAAAATGTTAAAGAAATCGTGGAGAGACAAACCACTCCATGGACAATACTTGAAACGAATGGACAAGGTGCAGATCGATAAAGATCAATCATTTATGTGGCTTAAAAGGGGAAGAATGAAGCCAGAATCGGAAGCACTTGTAATAGCTGCCCAAGATCAGGCCTTGAGAACACGACATTATGATAAAGCGGTTCTCAAAATTTCCCAAGATGATAAATGCCGCATTTGCCAGGAGCAAGTAGAAACCATTGATCATATTGTCTCAGCTTGTCCAATCCTAGCAAAGACGGAATACCCAAAGAGACATGACAGGGTGTGTAGCCACCTCCACTGGCAGATCTGTACCGCCCTTGAAGTTCCAAACACATGCCCCAAGTGGTACGAACCCTCACCAAAACCGGTGACGTCTGTTGGATTGTGTACGATATCGTACGACCAACAAACTCAAACTGATCGCACGATAGCGGCAAACAACCGGATATAGTTATCCGGGATTTGGGGAACAAATCGTGTTTACTTGTTGATGTTGCTGTACCTTGCGATCAAAACGTCGTTACCAAGGAGGCAGAGAAACGTCTTAAATACAAGAATTTGGAAATCGAAAGCAGCCGAATGTGGGGCGAAAAAGCACAGGTCGTCCCGATTGTTATCGGAGCTCTGGGATTTGTTCCGCAAAATTTGAGTAAGAACTTGTCCAAACTCCCTGGTAATTCAAAAGACTGGGAAGTGCAAGAAATTGCTTTATTTGGAACAGCCCACATTTTGCGTAAAGTATTGTAGAAGCACTGATAGTCACCGAATCTGCTCCTTAGGTAGCTGGTTGCAACCTGGAGTAGATTTTATATTCAGCCGACTCATAACACCTTTAGTCGTGATGTAATGGAATAATAATAATAATAATAATAATAATAATAATAATAATAATAATAATAATTCTTGCAAAGACCAGAGTGCATTTATTTCTGGGGAGGCTCGTGCCATTGCGGCACTTTTACAGGAGAGTATGAAAACTGAAAAGGATCAGAGTACGAAGAAAGTATTTGAATTGCAAAAATTGACTGTGAAGTTTCAAACTTTACATGCTTTACCCACTGTTAGGTAATGTTATTCAACGTATATTCTAAAAAGACAAGATTGCACATACGTTACTGTAGTTCTACTGAATGTTATTGGATTGAAATTTAGCAGAATAAAAATTCCTTTCAAATCGAACTACTATAGTTCTTCTGCACGGAGAACCACGTCTTAAACTCTTGCCCCACATGCTGGGATGTTCCTGATGCTACAAAATATTTTTTTCTCAAATTTGGATATTTATTATTAATTATAGTCTTATTAAATTGGCAAATGAAGGTAGTAGTTCTGAGCATTCTCAAGTCTATTGCGCTAATTCGTATGACTTCTTACGCGTGGAAGACGTGAGATTTGTGATAGATTGGGGTTTATGCCATGACGGATGAAGTCATATCAGAATATCGCTTTGTTTATTACAAAACAGTGCGTAACAACAACAGCGTCACTTGGTATCATTGTGTTCCGGCTGATATACAGATTGACCGGGGAGGAAACGTCAAAACTTCCCCAAAACACTCCAGAAACACGTAAATTGTTTATTATGTACAAAAGAAATTAATATATTTGCTCGGACAGAAAAATTCAGCGAGAAATAAAAAAGCAGTCGAATTGTGTAAATTGGGAGCTTTTTCATTTCTCGCTTAATTTTTCATTCTGAACAAATATAATCATGTTTTTGTAAAAAATAAACAACTTATATGTTTCTGAAATGTTTCTATGCTTCCACAATGAAACTTTTTGCCTAGAAATCAATTTTTCAAACCAACGTTTGAGTGCTTAATGCGGCTCAACCATTCGGAATATCCACGTAGTTTATTAGACAAAATATGCTTAGAATTGTCTTAAGGGCTTATTTTCAAAGTTTCGAAGTTTCCTCCCCGACATCCTGTATAAAGGTAGCTGTCTACTCGAGAAAAAAACTCTGCTATTTTGGGTCTATTTTGTTTTCCTTTGTGCATTCGATTTCTTTATGATTTTAGAGATCAAATGTTTAAAAAAATCTTTATTTAAAAAAATGGAGAAAATTTTGAAAATGCCTCAAGTTCTTCGTGTAAAGTACTTCTAAAATTTAAAGTTTGCAGATGCACAGACGGAGGGAGAGACGGACAGAGGATCGTTTTGCCATAAGCCAGTTTTTAGGTATCAAGAACCCACAAATAGCGAATTCTCTCTACAAAACTTGCTAGAGTAAGTAGTTTACTATACATTGGAACAAGATTTATCCACTTTTTGTACCAAGGCTTCGCAATCCTGGCGAAAAATCGCCGTTTTTGCCGTAGCATTACATAACTTTCTCTCCACTATGTACCCTGTATTCACCCCGTATATACCTTTTGTATTCCAGCATCATAAACAACCTTTTGTTGCTAGAAATCGTTCATAATCGTTTTACGGTACAAATGATGATGCATTGGTTTTTACGCCACGAATGATTGCGAAGCCGTGTCATCACACATTCAGCCAATCGCAGCGAGAGAATCGGGGGGGAGGTGGAGGTAAACGGAACGGCCGACCACCGTTTTCTCACACGGATGTCAAGTATCCGAGACATCACAGGAAAGTTGTTTCGCAAAATTAAGTTTGATTCTCTTAGAAATTTATAATGCTGTCATTAAAAAATAGGGTATGCAAATCATTTATAATGTTGCTTTATTACATTCGCACAAATTTGAAAACTCTCTCCTAACGTCGGTCGCTTTCCAAACATGTACTCACGCAATAAAGCTTAACTTTATAAACTAATTGCATAATCTACTATTGTGTACGATAAAGTAATAAGTGTGCATCTTCAGGATTAATACTATCAGAAAGAGAAAATGTACATAAAAATTTATCGACATGTTGTTATTGTAAATATCTTAAAATTTACAGATTCGGTAAAAATAAAACGGCGTTGAGCCATCTTCCGGAAAATGATTTTCCTTCTCTCCTTGAGGAAGGTTTTCAAAGAAAGGTCTGTTTTCTTTAGAGGCCCATTGCATACATTCATGATGTTTATTTTCTTCTCATTTATTATCGGGATTTGAGGAACTCTTAATTTTGTCGTTGTTGGTAACAACATTCATTGTTCTCTCAAACTGTGTATATATAAACTGAACAAAATAAATCTCTCTATTGAAATTTTGCAAACAAACCACGTGTTTAGGCCGGAAACCCACATCAAAGTATTATCGTGTTCCATAAAATGTGGTACAAAACGCGCGTTTCACTAAAATGAAATGTGCATAACCGCTATCTAGCAGAGCGAGTGAGTTCCCACGAGTGATTGTATTCCGATTTAACAAAATCACCACGGTTAATTCAATTTTATATTGTTTATCAAAGTTTCACGTAAATAAATGTACATATATAGATTACTTTGTAGTGCAAATAATATACTTTTTCGTAATTGGCTAACAATTCGGTATAATATTAACATGTTTTATTATGAATTGTGGAGACGTTCAAATAAAGAAAATAAATTATACTATCTAGACATTAATATTTTTATTGAAGGGATTAAACTGGTCTTCTAATATTACGGGCGGTTACTACGTTGAACTGACCCTCAATCACACATGTTTTGAATCGCAAGATATGTTTCAATGTGTTGACTCCCTCTATAACTCTAAACGTTTCCACACATGCAAATTGAGTTCTTTGTTTCAAATTTCTATGCTCGGATATGGATAAAAACTGTTCCATTGTCCCTTATCTCTTATTCTTAGAAACTCACTCTAGTACAGCTTTCAGACTGATTTGAAAATCTCGCCGAAATTGCAGTAATTTACCTTCAGTAATTCATACTTTAAAGCACTTACTAAGACATTTACTTTTATTTTATTCACATAAATTGTAGGTAAAAATTAAAGCAATCATTATATGCAGTCTATTGGCAATCAATAATCTGACTTTATTTAATGTTTATATATCTGTTCATATTATTTTATTTTCATTAAATTATATTCCATTTGGCCCGTATATAGAAATGGGACATAGTATTGATTTTATAAATGTGGATGTATTAGTAATAGAACAAAAACATTTTTTAAGGACTACACTTGAAACGTTATATATAAAAACTAATAATTGTTTGAATACACAAGTTGAGTGTAATGTTTTTAAAAACATATATGATTTACTCCTTAGTAACTTTTGTGTTGGTTAGATTGGTAAAATTTGTCACAGCATCATAAAAACAAAACAAGTTTGTTTATGATACCATGGTTCCCTTTCTTAGCAACACAATCTATTAACTAACAAAGTCATTTGACTTTGAAATCAAGGTTTTTTTTGTAAGGAATATATAAGGTAAGCTTCATATGATTATATTGCGTAACCATTAATTTAATGAAAAAATCAAATTTGCTAATTTGTTTTCAATGAATTATTTTCAATCATATTTATTCTAGTCTGAAGATGAAAATAGTCCTCAAAATTGTAGCTAACTGAAATGCCCAACATAGTGAATTATTTATATACTTCATTCCAGTAATAATAGTCTTTTCTCAATACATGGGCCAAATGGAATATAATTTGGACGGTGTTATGCATCAACCGGCTAAGCGCCATTTTAAAAAAATGAGATATGGACGCCATCAATTGCATTGGACCATGTTCTTAGTGTACGCAAAATATTGGCGCCAAATCTGTAAAAATAGCCTTATAATTAATGAAAACGCCATCAGTCACATCAGAGATTTTATGTTTTTCAACAACCGGCTATAAATGGAGATCTTAAAATCTAGTGTTCTTAATGTCACATTATGCAGGTGGGTCATACCACGTAAAATTGTCCAAAAGTTCCCGACCATCTTCCGATTCGACTGAAACTTTTTGAATCGTTTTAGAATGACGAAACAACACTTAATATTGTATTTTTGGCATTTAATTTTACTTCCTTTTGAAAATTTTCAAATGTGATGTTTTGCATGAGTTTCAGGGGGTATTATATAAAAAACTAGTAAAGTATCTTCAAATTTGATTTTACGTTGCAACTTGCCTTATATTTCTAATGAGTACATCCCACCCTAAACGTTTGATATGATAAACCCTAACTATAACGACATTAATAAGGCCATAATAAGGCCAAAATAAATAATTAAAATTTTTTTTCAAAATTAATTTTCTCAAATACTCCATCTCGGATTTTCTTCTTTTAATCGTCAAATTGAAGCAGAGACATTGAAAATTATAGTAGTTAAAGGAACTTGATGGTAAATTTGAATTTACAAATGTTATTACCAGTTAAAGTTACATTTTCATTTTTGCTTTTTATGGACTTAGGAGAACTATGCACTTACAAACGCTTATCATTTGTGAATCTTGCTTTCGTTATTTAGTGATTAATTTTCGTATATTTTAAATGTATCTGAAGCATATTTCTTTGAAGGCAGAAACTTCTATTTATATCGGGTGACCCACCAATTGTGAGCCACACTCATATCTTATTACTAACTCACAACATCGAAAAGCAGTTTTCGGTCATCAATGCGGAATAATGGGGCAAGTAATGCGCTTTATAGATATTGTTTGTAATATTTTTAGTTTTTGTGCGGTTGTAGTAGCCGACTTTTCAGAGAACTACGCATTCATAATTATTTATTTTGGCCTTATTATGGCCTTATTAATGCCGTTATAATTAGGGTTTATCATATCAAACTTTTAGGGTGAGATGTACTCATTAGAAATATAAGTCAAGTTGCAAAGTAAAATCAAATTTGAAGATACTTTACTATTTTTTTTAGATAATACCCCCTAAAACTCATGCAAAACATCACATTTCAAAATTTTCAAAAGGAAGAAAACTTAAATGCCAAAGTACAGTATTATGTGTTGTTTCGTCATTCTAAAACGGTTCAAAAAGTTTCAGTCGAATTGGAAGATGGTCGGGAAATTTTGGCCAATTTGACATGGAATGACCCAGGTAAGCAACAGATATTTCACTCATGTTTGTGTAGTTTGGCGATTCAATGAATTAACTAATTAAATTACAGTTTTTAGAGCTGAAAATGTAATGAAACCTTTGAACACGATTATCTCAAAACTTGTATGATGTCGCATAGCCGGTTGATGCATAACACTCTCCATTTAATGAATATAAAATAATCTGACTTGTAACAAAGTTTTTCTAATTTTCCATAAAAAAAAGTGTGTTCGCAAGCACACCAGCAAACTAATGTGAGGGTGACGCTGACACGAATGGTTGTCACAGCGGGCGTTGGCTGTGCCTTAAACGCTGGAGGGTGAATGTCGGAGTGTGAAGATGATTTACCTCTGCAACAGGTGCCGCACCACGTCACATCACACATCCACTCACCCCGCTCTGCTCCTGCCCTCACCCCGAATTCCTCACTCCCAGACCCCCAACTCCAGTACTCCATTCCCTGTACCTCATCTCGAGAACTCCAAACACGTAGATTTTAATTGAAGTATTAAATCTATAAACGTTTTCTCTCCTCTGCTTTCTGATACAAAAAATAAACATTTTCTTCTTATTCTTATTATATTAAGACTGTGAAAATAAAGTTTTTGAAGAGTAAAGTGAAGTAGGTTTTGGAAAAGTAGTCCGAAATTGAAAGCAGTGTCACTTATTTATTAGAAATGAAAACCACTGGCCCAATGTATTAGCGAAGCAAGTTTGGTATTCGCTTAAAACTGCAAACTAAAATGATATCTCTGAAACGAGAGTTCTCCTGCATGTTTCTTATTTAGAGATAATTATATACAGAGATTTACAAAAGAGAACAAAAAAGTGCCAAAATCAAACTCGTGCGTGATGTGGAATTTAACGCAAACGCGCCGCCTGCCAGAGGGACGGAAAGCGGTTAGACCATCTGGCCTCTATCGTCGGATGAAAAGGGCAGAGCGGATGACGGTTCGGGAGAGAGGGAAAGGGTAGAGTGTGAAGGTTTGGAGAAGGTATGAAAAAGGATGGAGAGGGTTGGGAAGGATAGGGAAGGGAAGAGAAGGGAGGATAAGGAAAGAAATGGGAGGGATTATGTAAAGAGGAGTAGAGGGGAGTGAAGAGAATTGAAGTAGAGTGAAGTGTAGTGAAGTGAGGAAGGGTGGCGAGGAAAAAACGTGGAATGAAGTGGAGTGAAGTGCAGTGGAGTGAAGTGGAGTCACGTGAAGTGACTTTTCTGAATGAGTGGATCTTTGTGGAGTGACGTGGAATGACCTTGAGTGACGTGGAATGAAATCGACCCAAGTAGAATAAAGTGGAGCACGGTAAAATAAAGTAGAGCGAAACGGAGTGAAGTGATGGGCAGAAGAAAGGAGTGGAATAAGTGGAGCACAGTAGAACAAAGTAGAGCAAAACGGAATGAAGTGATGGGAAGCATAAAGGAGTGGAGTAAAGTGAAGTACAGTAGAACAAAGTAGAGAGAAACGGAGAGAAGTGATGGGTAGGAGAATGAAGTACAGTAAAGTGGAGCGAAGAAGAGTGGAAGTAGAGTGACGCCGTGTAGAGCGGAGAGAAATGAAGCAGTGTCGGGCAGTTTGGAACGCGGAGAAATGAAATTGTGCAGGGCAGGAAGGACCGGAGCGGGTCGTTTTGAACGTGCGTATTCGAGCAGGAAAGTTCGGATCGGGTCACGTGGAGCGGAGAGGACCTAGGGGGGCGGGGAGGGGAGGGGAGGGGCGGTGGTGTGGGAAGGGGCGCGGCTCTAAACCGTCTAAACGAGCGCGGCGACGGCGACGGTCGTAAAGGGGCGCCCTCTACCGGCGAGCGATTCCCGTCAAAGGGAGAGGAAGGGGGAGGGGGAGGGGAGGGCAAGGAGGAGGGAAGGGAAGGGGAAGGGGGAGTGGAAGGGGAGGGAAAGGGGAGGGGAGAGGCGACAGCCGAACGCGCGCCTGGAAATTGAGCCCGCCTGCAACCCGCTTCACAGCCGGCAGTTAGGCGCGCGCCCGCCTGCGAGGTTATCCAACCCACTTTGCGACGACAGCCGTCGACGCTTGGCGCATCTGTTTCTCTGAGAAGTAATTGGAATCGCCAACATTTCGGTACTGGATTTTAGAGGTCCTTTGCACTTTGTGATACTCTTTAGTGTTGTTCACTTTTGTGATAGAAGATGCTCTCATGTTGTAGGAGTCAATAAATATTTTCCCACATGACGGGAGCTTGGAATATCCAAGAAGTCGTACCGGGACATATGGCTTAGTGCGTCAACTGATGTCGCTGCAGTCCCTCTGACCGGGAGGTCCTAGGTTCGAGTCCCAACGGCGGCAGGATTTTCCACACTAGCTTTTCAGCTAGGTCGAACTCGGTCGCTGACTGGAGGAGAATTCTAGCGGCCGGCTGCTCTGATAGGTAGTTTTTCGAGGTTTCTCCAATCAACACCACGCGAATGCCAGAGCAGTAACGGGCCACAGACCGCGCGCGATCTTTCCTTCCTTTTCCTTGTCCTATCCTCACCCCTTACACACACACATTTACACTAATATGCACTGCACTATCACACATGCCGGGAGACTGGTAGGGAGCTTACAGCTTGTCCCAGCTGGGGTGGTGCCCCGCTGGTGGGGGATACCTTGTTGAGGGGAAACCCCACTAGTCGCCGGTAGGTCGGCGCCGGATCTCACCATCCAGCGGGGAAAGATCACCGCCACCGCCCGATAAAAAAGCTCACTACACTTTTGGGACTGATGACCTCAGAAGTTGAATCACGAACAATAAATTAATCAATCCAAGAAGTAGCGGCTGCAATAGGAAATGCCTGGAGCGTCTGGGCCATCCAGTGTTGATACTTGTAGTGGTGAATTACGATGCAGAAGACAGATCTTGTCCAAAATGCTCCTTGCTATCTGCATTCATACTTCAACTTAACACATAATAAGAGTTAAGGTAGGTATTTCAGAGCCCAAGGAAACGTACACAGATTGCTCTTCTCCCGCAGAGTACAACACACAGTTTTTAATTGGTTTTTGACGATAAATAATGTAGATGAAAGTTAAATAATTACATAAATAAATAAAATAAATACAAGACACGCATCTCTTTGTGCAAATTGTGAATGAAACCCGCGCTGGTACCTGAATCAGTGCACACTTTATCCCCCCTGTATTCAGTACCACTGCCATTTCACAATGTATTTTCCCTTTCATAGTTGTCACGATTAGATATACAAATGTGCAAATACGATTATTGTTCTCTTACAATAAAAATAAGAAATTTTTATATTAATCCAATAACTTCACTGTTCTGGTTTCTGAAAAATTGTATTAAAACAGAAACAATTATATAGAAATTAAAATATTTTATGTGTAATTATTAGCAATAAAAACGTTTTAAAAATCGTGTTTCCATTACTGAAATCACTATCTGTAGTTCAAAATTGTTATTGAAAAATAATTGAAAAAGCTTATGGGCTTGTGGTCAACTTAAAAAGTAGTTTCTTGGTATTTTATCTCTCTCTAAATATTTGTCATTCCGGCTTTCACATTCAGATTTTCAAATTATAAATCTGATATTATCTAATTGGTCTAGTCACATTTATAGAGATTTATACCCAGTTGAAGGTTTGGAGATATATCTGAGAATAATGTAGATTAGTTTTACAAGTTTTTAGTATAACAACCAATTTTAAGAAAAGAATTGAAAATGATATACTCTTTGAAAACAGAAAATTAAGTTTTGAAAAGCTGTTATTTTCATAATAATTAAAATGAAACTATTCATTTTAAAAAAATATTCCTTAATAAACATGAATTTTTCAGCATATACGAGTGGCTAGGTATACAGTGTAGGACGTTTGATCAAGTCTCCTGTGCTGCTATATTTCTCTGGACGTCCTTCTTGTTGTATATCCCAGTTAGAAAAGTCATATTGATCTCCTACTTATTTTGTCTCTTGTCATTCTAGTTAGCCATATTATCATTGTATGCTCAGGGACGGTATTAAGGTCTCTCTTTAAAGCACCGAAATTATTCACACGAACTAGAGATGAATGTAGAGAGGAAATTTACATAATCCTACTAAATTCTGCTTGTCTTTCCTAAACCAACCCAGCAATATGGTGCTGTTGGTGAAATGCAATTAGAATATCAATTCTGTCTATTCATAACTAAACCCTTAATTCCTTGTTAGAGATTGATGGATTTATTTAACTACTTGGTTCATTGTTCTTGGTTCAAGTTAAAATTGCTCATAATGTAAAATTGCTCATAAATCATTTTCAATACTCGGACATGTAATTTAAAGAATGTACTTATGCTTTTTAAAAGTTAAGAAATAGATTTCTAGAAATATAGAAGCTAATATATAGTTCAATAACTTGTGTTTCGGGTTTAATTTTACTGAGCTTTGGCAGACGCTATATAAGTATTGAAAAATAATTTTCTGCACTAGAATTGCAATCAATACAATAATTATACATGGTCACTATATTTTTGAATTATGAAGATTCTAATTACTTTTTGTTTAGTTGCTAATATAAATTTAGTAAACATTACAATACAATAAATTATCGTTTTCAAACGTTGCACACAACTGTGGATTCAAACGTTGCATTACATCAAGTAAGAAAAAAAATATTTATCTGCATTGTATAGATTAAAAATTTCAGATTCCCATTGTAGTTAATAAATTTTATGAAATAATGACAAATTTTGTAGTCGAAATCGCCAAATACTCTACAAACATCGTTCACGAAATGAAAAATGAAATGAAATATATGTTTAAAAGAAAAATCTGAATCACAAAACTATCTTTCAATTTTAGGACAATCTGTAGTACTATTTCTGATTTTGATCACTCTCTATATGGCTACCATGTTCATAAAACGAAAATTTCATAAAAGGTCCTACATACTACCATTCACATCGAGAACATTTATTACTTTCATATCTGACGGCGACAGTTCCTGGTATCTTTTTGTTGCTTATTCTACTTAAATTACCATTTGACATTTCACCCGACAGTAGCCCGAAGGTTGAACCAAAGTTGCTCGGTCATGATAAAAAGTTATATAAGCGAGTCCGATAGACCGTCTAAACAGATGTTCTCCTAGTTTCTTTAAAATCAGGGAATTATGACATTGAATCATCCAAATGTATAATTTGAAACCTGGAAGAGACTTCTAATGGATGGCTGCTCTTATGGGCCTTTTTCATGTTTTTTTCTATCAAAACCAGGAGAAAATAATTGAATGCCCGTCAGCTGATGCATTGTAAGGAATGAAAGCTATTGAATTTTGGGCTATCATTCCCTTCACTCCAGTGGCACAGAATAAAAGTAAACCAAGTGAGAACAAAAAGTTTAATGAAAACAATTGTAATATGTTTACATTAATTTTCTATATGTCAGTAGTAAGTTTGCTACAATATCAGACATGTGGTTATTCCTTTCGATATTTGATTACGTTGGATTTTCCCCTCTTTGCTATACCATTTGGAATTTTGTAATACTAACTTTGGAACACAGAATCGCACATTGTAAACATGAATGAAACGAGCCAGCATGCTCGAACGACATCTGTCCTGTGCTCACCACTCTCAAACGTTGGTGATCACCGCACACAAAAGTATCACATGGATCGTGGCAGATTAAGAATGAAATGAGCCAGCATGCTCGAGTGACATCTCTCCCGTGCGCTATTACTACTGCTCGCGAGAATACTCTTCGCCGGCTACAGAGTGGTTTGTGAGAAAGACGGGTAACTTCGCCTTATCCAACACTAGGTGAATATCGAAATAGTACCCTAACAAACGAGTCAAGGATCGCGCGCGATCTATCCTTCCACATTCTTGTCTATCCATACCTCTTACCTACACAAACGTACATGCACTACACCAACACATATGATGTTTGACCAGTCGGGAGCTCAGAGGTTGCTCCGGCTGGAGCGGTGCCCAGCTGGGGAGATACCTGGGTAGGAAGTCGCCCACAGACAGACCTGTAGGTCGACGCCATATCTCGCCATCCAGCGGGCGAAGCACACCGCCACCTCCCGCGGCAAAACATTCACTACACTAACGGGACTAATGACTAAAGCAGTAACGTGCCCGCAAACTTCAATCACTCGAACATTTACAAAGAAGAGTTCAATATACGTTTTAACACTTCTTTGAATGAATTTCAAGAAATACCAACTCTTCTTTAAATTTTCCAGACCGAAATTAAAGCGAGTCCACTGTGATATCAATTTTAGGATAAATGTAGTCTCAAAATCTCTGTAACGAACTTCACAAATTTGAGTTTCGAAGGCGGTTCTGATGAATCGACGGTCACTCCTCTTCCCTTTGAGACGCTCGGAATGGCGGGAATGCGTCGATCTCTTATCTCGTTTCCGACCGCTGGCGCTCACAAACTTCCCGTACCTCAACTGCGAAGTTGGCACCCCACGAAATTACTTCCTCCCGCGCCCCTAGGGCCCGCCTTCACAAAACTTGCGTTTCAATTAGTCAAAATCTGTATAATGTTCTTTTCGCTTGTTTTAGTGAAACTTTTACGAGATAAAAATAATTAATTACTGTTCTGGAAGCTAAAAGTATCTCTATAACCTTCACACGTTTGGGTTCAATAATGAAAAAAGTTGTGTCGATTTACATATTGTGGGACATCCTCAAGATTATTATTATTATTATTATTATTATTATTATACTTATTATTATTATTATACTTATTATTATTATAATAATTATTATTATACTTATTATTATTATAATAATAATTATTATTATTATTATTACTAATCAAATTCGTAGTCCCAACTATAGACACTTGATACCTGCACTGAGCATTACTTGATATTATATCATTCATTGCGGCTTGCGAACGTGTTAACGCCGTAATTGTTAAAATGAATATCAAAGTATATTCAAGATATACTTTCTCTAAGCCCGGCTTTTCCGCAATATTGGCACTTCATGAGACGGCATAAATACCAAAAGCGGAACAAATTAAACAAGAACAATGATTATTGTGGTAATAAAGATAAGGAACTAGAATTAAACATCATGTTAAAGTCTTCTTCGTCTTCTTCTTCTGCAAGCATTAGAACACTTTGCGTCTCCTTTTATCGGTCCATCCATCTTCTCTTCGGTCTTTCTATGTTCAGTTTTCCTCTTGGCTTATATTTCAGAATCTGTTTTGGTATTCGTGTGTTCTCTATTCTACCAATGTGGTCTCTCCTTGCTTTCCTGTATTCGTCCATTTTACCATTTAGATTATAAATTCCTAGGTATTTACGTATCTCTTCATTACGAATCCTGTCTTTCCTTGTGACACTTACACAACCCTTTAAAAACTTCATTTTCGCAGTCTGAATCCTACTTGAGACAGATTTCACGTCCATATAGCCCACAAGGAACTGCTAAGGTTTTATAAAATTTCATGATTGTATCTTTCCTGACTTCACTTTTTAGAGTCCTCCTAATAGTTCCATACATTAAATTTTTCAGTTTTCTGATCTGCACACTCATGTTAAAGCAGTCGCGGCTCGTGGTTTTATAAACGGGAAAGGCTGCAAATGCATTGCATTGCATTGCATTGCATTACAGTGCAGTGCATTGCATTGCCTGTATTGTAATTCTATAAATAATAAGTCTGATAGGGATTAAGGGAGTAGCGCTCCTACCACATATCGGGAAAACTAGTTGAAGTGCAATGCAAGTCGCTGAACTGCATAGTAATGCCATCTGGTGAGCACGCCCTTCTTCAGACCGTAGACCCCCACCCTTGAAGGCTGCCTGGCTGCAGCCTGTACAGTGAATGCATGACGTCACGCCTCCTCGTTTTACACAGGCCTTATGGCGGAATGAAGTGGGAGCCTAATGCTTCTCTCTTCCCTGTCAACAGCTTCAAATGCGTTACGGCCGGCCCTTAAGGAAGCGACAAAGAATAGCTTAGATATGATTGTTACATAATACACCTTATAAATCCATTATTAATAAATAAATACATTTTTAAACATATTTTTAATTTTTTTGGGGGGGCGATTTCTCTAGGAGAGGCTCCGCCTTACAGCCTTGAACGACGAGCCGCGCCTGTGTTAAAGTAAAGATGATAATTGAGTGTTAAAAAGGGTCAGTTGTTAGAAACGTAACTGTAAACAGGAGAGAAGTCGCAAGTTGGAAAGGAAAGCCACGACAAATCCCCGCCTCGCCTCGCTCCGCCCTTGGGGCTGCGCGCGGGGGGCGGGCGCCGCCCAGGGTAATATCGCGCCCCCCGTGGCGGAAGTGGGTTTGTGGGTCGCGGCGGCGCGCGCGAGCCCTTGGCCCCGGCGCAACAGGCCACCCCTCCCACGGAGACCTCCCCCCCCACGTTTACAGAGCCCCGTCCCTCGCCGCCCCATCTCGTGCAGCTACCCGCGACCCGTTCCATTGTCGACCAGCGCACTTCGTTTCCTCCGACCTCTCGATCCCTCCTCTACAATCAATTCGTTTTTTCTGGCCTCTCGGCTTCCCTTCTCCCTCCAGAATTTATTCTTCGGCTTTTCAATCTCCTCTCTGTCCCCTCGATCTCTTCTGTCTCCTCAATTTCTTCTCTGCCTCCTCAATATCTTGTCTGCCTTCTCAAACTCTTCCCGCCTCCTCAATCTCTTCACTGCCCCTCAATCTATAGCGGCGGTGTAGCGGTTAGCGTAACGGACTGCTATACCCAAGTTCGTGGGTTCAAACCTGATCGAAGCCGTGGATTTGTAGGGGCGAAAAAATCCTTCGTACACCTTCCTTTCCCGTCCACATACCGGCGCCGCCCACCGCCCGACTCGTCCGCATCCTCGGTTATTTACGTGAGTGGTTCATCCCCCGAGTCTGGAGGAGAATTCCAGCGGCCGGTTGCTCCGATCGGTGGGTTTCCGTAGTTTCTCCGATCAAAACCTGGCGGATGCCGGAGCAGTACCCTAACAAACGGGAAACAGACCGCGCGCGCTCTTCCTCACCTCATCCTTATTCGCTTTTCTACCCTTACACTAGAGCAGGGCTCTCCAACTGGCAGCCCGCGGGATGCATGTGGCCCACCGGATCTTTCTGTGCGGCCCGGGACTGCTTTGAAAAATTGTATTATACCAACCAAATACAATACAATTGCACAATTCATCTCATTTTTATTTAATGACGTATTAATTTTCTCGTTGTATGTACATTGATCATTAAGTATGATGAATAAAAATCGTATCTACTATACTTTTGTTTCAGAATATTCTCAGTAGTTAGGGTAAAATCACGGTCTTAAATCACGGTGCGGCCTGCGGCGTAATTAGAATTTAATATGTGGTCCATAATCCTTTCTAAGTTGGTCATCCCTGCATTAGCGTGTCGCACGTACAACTTGCCCAACCGGGCGGCGTCCCAGAGGGAAAGACACCTGAAGAGCAAAGCCCTCGCAAGCCCAGGTGCAGGTCGGCGTTCCATCTCAACTTCCAGCCGCAGAGAAAAACCGCCATCTCCCAAGAAATAACATACACAACACGTACGGGATAGCGGTGGACGTGCCCGGATGCACCAATTAACTAGTCATTCCTCGCCAGTCCGTCTCGTCCATCAGTCTACGTCGCTGACTCCGCACTCGGCCTCCTGTCACCTAATCCGTGGTGCCCCCGACGTCGCCGGGCTCCGGCGACGCGAAATTGCGGCCGTCCCGAAGACCCCCACCCCCACCCTTCCCCTGGACCCCGCACTCACCGTCTTCACCGAGAGACCGTCCCTCGTGGCCCCACCCCGCTCTCCACCCTTCATCCCATTCCCACCCGTAGACATGAAATCGATCCCGGCCTCACGGCCAGCGCCGAAATTTCACCTGTCGACCCGCGCCACGGGCCCGCCCCAATCCCGCTCACAGCCACTCTCCCCTCTGGACTCCGACGAACTCCCTCCTCCCGCCAGACCTCCCTCTCTCCCCCATCGCTTGCCCCTGCCAGGAAATTGCTGCCGCCCGCACTGCACCTCCGAAAAAAAAAGCATCGCATTCTTTGCCCACGTGCCCTCAGACCAAACAACTCTGGCTGTGGAAAATGTGTTATCGACAAGGGCAGTCCGTCGGAACACAACAATACTGGTAACTCACTTCTGACCTGTTTTTTTTGACTTATTTAATGGTTGGGTATACATTTAATTTCAAAATGTTTTTGCTTAGAACGTGCAATTAGATTCGGCACTTTTTTGATTCAAAACGTTGTTAAACGAATATTATTTACCGACTGGGTGGTACAGGTTTAAATTGTATTTATTGTGAGTATTTGCTATTTGTTAATTTTTAAAGTTGACTGCCAAGAGTATAACAATTAAATATGATCTTTTAAACATTTATTTATTATTGAAACTTACTTTATTTCCTCGATTGACATTTATTTTAAAATTACTGTGATAATGAACGCAATATTTTTATGCTCCCATCGAATAACTCTCCTATTAGGTAGCTGAATCTGGTTTTACAATGTGATTCATTACAATACATATTTATAACAGCATTAATATACAACCAAACACAGTGAAATTTTAAATTAAACCAAGAATTGACAAGTTATCTAAATAAACGTTATCTTAGGACCCTCTTTTATGAAATGTTTAGGTCTACTGCTTATATTAAAAATGCTCCGCTAAGGCAATTAGCGAGGAAGAGATTGTACAAATCGTGCATGTATTTTCATTATACTGAAAATCAGATTTGGAAATTGTAATAAGGTTCAACTTCCATTATTTTTTATTAACACTAGAAAATTTACCATATGATGTTCGCTGAATATTGAATTAATACACTCGAATTAATACACTGGTTCATTCCCACTCGTGTCGTATTTTACAGCATAATCTTGGCAGAAAACTAAGAAGCTTCCGGCCATGCGACAGGAGTCAGGTCTCATTAGACGTCTAGGAACTTGGGTAAAATCCAAAAACATTAAAACCGTATCATTCTAGACTGGGAAATTCAAATATTTGATTATGTTGATACCATTTCTCATATCTGATGTTATGAATTTTCTTACTCTGTGCGACACTGAATGCGACACCGCTGACGTTATGCGACGAGGAGGAAATAGGTTTCAGAATTCACGTGTGCTGTTTCATAACAGGAAGTTGTAGCTGCCTCAGGATTCCCTGTCGCACACAAACAGCGGCAGCATTTTTTCACGAGCAGACTACTAGTATATTAATCGAAGAGTGTGCGGAAACAATGGTAACCCACTTTGAATTTAAAGTGATGTGTGATGTTTATAATATGTTATTTTATGCCAGATGTAGTTTACCAAAGAGAGAACACAACACTGCTAACTTTAACGGTTATACAGCGGTCCCTTGGGTCGAATAAATTTATTGAAGGATTACCGTTGTACTTCCATAAAAGACCCCTAAATTCAAATTTGAGAGTTACCATTATTTTTTCAGAGCCTTAAATTGTTTTGTTACTCAAATAAACATGCGATAAATATCCTTTACAAACACTACGCTGATTCCTTGTCTGGACAAATGGACAAAATGTTTAGCTGTTGACAAAAAAATTACGGCGTCATCTCAAATGAACAAGTAAATTTAACTCGTCAGATAAAACTGTTACTACGTATGACCGATAGTTTAATTTATTATATGAACAGTATTACACGAAAAATGCCGCACTAATCCCGCACTGTTTGACAGGCTTTAACACGTAATCTATTTCCAGTGATGTCATTTTCTTCGCAATTTTGTGAGAAAATTTGGGAAAGGTGTTTTTTCATTCTCGATTTCTCTTACAGTATATTCCATTGATAATACAATATATACGAATACGTTATCATTTGAGGTTTTTGGAGAGATAATGGCGATGACAAGTTTAGAGACATGGATAAGTTTTTGATAATTTTAAGTTTTGATTGCTGTCTTCGAGATTACAAAATCTACAAATTATATTCGTACCAACAAAACAAATTTTATTAACCAGTCGCATTGTTCTCTTGAACGATTCCTATCAATATGATACTTATTTTTCAGTTCAACGAGAAGGCAAGATTTTAAGCTCAGAACCCACACCGTGTTCTTTGCTTTCTGAGATATATTACTTTTGCATATAACACTCGATTTTTAGACACAAACAGAAAATGACTGGATACATATCGGAAGAAACTGATCTCTTTCTCGCAATTTATCAAATTGGTACCTTTTAAATTATAGATTGAGCACCATATATACTCGTATAAAATAATTATTCTATTTTACTATATCCGATTACACGTGGCTCTTAATTTTTCACTCATTTCTCAATCCGATTATCACAAAAATTTTAAATTATTTGGGAAAGAATTATTGAAAATAGATTATTATCTTTTGCCACAATTACGTTTATATTATAAATCATGCATACCTATTATTTACTACATGCCAAGGTTTAGGAACATGAGGAACGAAATCAAGAGCGATGTACAATATCAATATTACTGCTCTGTGCAAGGTTGAACATATCACTAAAACGTCGGCGTGAAAAGACATGTGTCCTTCATGATATTAACCCCTTATTGCATGATTTTTTATTTTTACTTGTAATAATTACACTTCATCACATTTATTTTAATTATGGAGAAAAGTAGTAAAAAAATTCAAAAGTAAATATTGCTAGAGAAACACAAAATTAAATTATGTACATGCATGATGGTACATATAAGTTACATAACAAAACATGCCATGTTTCACGATTTAAAAAAAATATTTTCTTTTCAAATTATTTGTGTGATAAAGTAAGTATCAAGCAATATCATTCGTATTTCAGTTTGATTATTTTCCTACAAAAGTTTTGTTTTTGATGTACAGAAACAGTGTGTAGTTTTTGTGCTGGTTTTGTAGTTTGCGCCACTAGATTATTATATTTTCAACTCGTTATCGTATCGCGTTTATCGCCTAACAATGCATGAGGTGACATGAACGCATTATGTACATCGCATGTAATATAAAATAGTTGATAATTAAATCGATAGAATGCGTTTATGGATTGATAAACATTGTATTAGAGCTGAGTTACATACTATGCAATAAAGGGTTAAATCAAGAATAATTTTCTGAATTGTTTATTCTTTTTCATTCAATGACCTCTCATCTCTTCGCAATATCTTCCCAGTTTCAGTCTTCGGGAGACACATTCCCGAACGAGCATGACGCTACTCTGCGAATGTGTTTATTGTTCTTCTCCCTCTGTTGTAAGGAATTTTGAAGAGAAAAACGTGACCTACATCGACGCATGATTTGTAGAGGCCACTTGTGTAATCCATCTTCCGTGTGACGTTTGTTTTTCGCTACCACCCACCCAGAGAATGTGTTTTCCATGAACGCCGTCCTGAGCTGTCAAGTCTCGTGGTGTTTTCTTAAACTTTTATAAAACTCAATCAACGTAATGTTGTTTTTCAACATATTTGGAGAATCCATTTGATTGAGGAACACACACAAGAGGCCATGTCCCTGCGAAACAATATTCATCAAAAATTAATGAATTTTTTTTGAGAGAGTAAATTAATAAAAATGTCTTAAAATATCATTTTAAATTATTCTTACAAAGCTTCAATCTGTTTTTAGTAACATTTCCTTCTTTTTCAGAATGGCTGTACTATAAATAAGTTTCGATTAACTGTTTACAAGACCTCGTGTGTATTTATTACAGTGAACCCAGCAATGCTTCGCTATTGCAGTGTATAATGCATCTCACACTACTCGTCACATGATTGTTAATCCCGTTTTACGACACGCTGTGCAAAAATTCTAATTGATAAAATACTTTCTTGTAAGAATCGTTTTGTTCTATTTCATGGTTTGAAAATAGTGGTCGTGTATTCTGTTGTTAAAACGTCCCCCCCTCAATTTCGGGCATGCATTCGCAATGCCAGTCTATCTTGGTGAAATTTGATTTACTTGCCCGAAATTCAAGTAATAATTCCAGCCAATATTTCACAATCACAGGGGTGGAATACTTATGACTTATGCAGTGAGGATGCGCTTATACCTTCACTGTGTGGCGGGTTGCGTAGAAGTCAGGGGTGCTTGAGTGGTTGTAAACGAATAAATCATTATCAACAACGCCCCCACATGTCCGATTGAATTCAACTCACGTCTTCAAACACTCCATTTATTAATAATAATAAATTGTAAACATTTCAGCGAAATCGGTCGAGTATGATTTGCGTCTATGTGCGACAAACATACGCACATTCCCTTTAATTTTTATGTAGATATAGATACGTAATTATTGGGATTTATTATAAGAATGTGGATTTCATGGTGTTTAAAAACAGGACATCAATAATCTAAATGCATAAGTAAACAAAATATTCTGTTAGGAATATAAAGTTAATGTGGGAATTCGCCGATATTTTAAATCAATTATCAATGTATTTACTTTAGCAAGTCTGCCAATTATTAGCTCATAATGTCATGAAGAACATCGTATTATTTTTATCTTCGAAGCTTACTCTCCACATATTTTGCTCCTGTCTAATTGTAATTGTGATATAAAGAAAACTGATCCAATCGCCAAGAAATGATTCTTTCTCAAAAATATTTAAACTAAAGCAAGCAATGGTAATCATAATAAATCAAGTAATTTTGAAAAAGATTTGTTTTAGTTTTCTCTATTTGCAAAGATTTCCATTAATGATACAAGAGCCCGATTAATAAGATAGAATGTTAAAATTTCCATCAAATTGTATTAATCTTCATTTGGATTGAAAAACTTTTAAGAGGACGTTAAGATACATCAAATTAGGGCTTCAGTCCATTCTTATAGCATCAACATGCTTTTTTTAAGCATCCTCTCTCTTGCAACCCCTTCCTTATTCGCTCGCCCTACCTCACTCGTTGTCCCGGCTTCATATCAGGCCCCGGGCTTTCGGCGGAGGCACAAAGGCAGAACCAGAAGGCAGAGCGTCGCGTGGTATCGACTTTCCGAGGGCGACAAAGCAGAACGTGGCGCAACGCTCCCCCCTCCCCCACTACCTCCCCCGCTGGCACGCGCACGGGTGCGTGCTTGCGCAACTCTCTACAGGAGGACGAGGGCCGCGAACGGGGGAAGGGCGGTCGTTGAAGACGGCGCGGGGCGGCGCGGGGCGGCGCGGGGCGGCGCGGGGCGGCGCGGGGCGGCGCGGGGCGGCGCGGGGCGGCGCGGGGCGGCGCGGGGCGGCGCGGGGCGGCGCGGGGCGGCGCGGGGCGGCGCGGGGCGGCGCGGGGCGGCGCGGGGCGGCGCGGGGCGGCGCGGGGCGGCGCGGGGCGGCGCGGGGCGGCGCGGGGCGGCGCGGGGCGGCGCGGGGCGGCGCGGGGCGGCGCGGGGCGGCGCGGGGCGGCGCGGGGCGGCGCGGGGCGGCGCGGGGCGGCGCGGGGCGGCGCGGGGCGGCGCGGGGCGGCGCGGGGCGGCGCGGGGCGGCGCGGGGCGGCGCGGGGCGGCGCGGGGCGGCGCGGGGCGGCGCGGGGCGGCGCGGGGCGGCGCGGGGCGGCGCGGGGCGGCGCGGGGCGGCGCGGGGCGGCGCGGGGCGGCGCGGGGCGGCGCGGGGCGGCGCGGGGCGGCGCGGGGCGGCGCGGGGCGGCGCGGGGCGGCGCGGGGCGGCGCGGGGCGGCGCGGGGCGGCGCGGGGCGGCGCGGGGCGGCGCGGGGCGGCGCGGGGCGGCGCGGGGCGGCGCGGGGCGGCGCGGGGCGGCGCGGGGCGGCGCGGGGCGGCGCGGGGCGGCGCGGGGCGGCGCGGGGCGGCGCGGGGCGGCGCGGGGCGGCGCGGGGCGGCGCGGGGCGGCGCGGGGCGGCGCGGGGCGGCGCGGGGCGGCGCGGGGCGGCGCGGGGCGGCGCGGGGCGGCGCGGGGCGGCGCGGGGCGGCGCGGGGCGGCGCGGGGCGGCGCGGGGCGGCGCGGGGCGGCGCGGGGCGGCGCGGGGCGGCGCGGGGCGGCGCGGGGCGGCGCGGGGCGGCGCGGGGGCGGCGCGGGGCGGCGCGGGGCGGCGCGGGGCGGCGCGGGGCGGCGCGGGGCGGCGCGGGGCGGCGCGGGGCGGGGCGAAACACCCCCTTGTGCTAACTATGCTATGGCTTGTGCTATGATACGAAGGCCACGGGGGGGGTGCGAAGTTTCGGCTGGCACGCATTGGATCCAGCGTTGCCAAATGCATATCCCGGTACCAACCTTCAAAACTTCTGGTACTGTCGTTACAATTCCTGGTACCTATGTCAATTGATTTAAATTCTGAAATTGTTTGTATTATTATTTATTGTTTTTTACGCGCACAGAAAGTTCGTTAAACTTAACTCGATATCGATTCAGTTTATATCGATAAACTAAATGGAAGAAATGGAACGTTCTATCCTTTTCCATTACGGCATGTGTCAGAAAAAGACCATCCTATGTCAGACTAATTTTTTATGGCGGTGTTTTCTCCACTATCATAGTTATCTTATATGTATTATTGGTGTTATATTAAAATATGAAATTAAAATATTTAAATTGTACATCATCAATTAGAGTAGATTCAAAATCCTGGTATTTGAGCGTACCAGGATGTCTTCATCCTGGTATCTGGTATCTTCATTGAAATTCTGATAAAATGTATCAGGATCCTGGTACGTCTGGCAACACTGATTGCATCTAGTATGTGAGGCGTGATTGACGTCATAACCTCGTCCTTTGGTCTCAAATAGAGAAGCGCTGACGGGGATTGGGATCATCCGTCTGGTTGCCCAGATTCCTGGTGGGTTTTGATAGATTAGTGATTGTGGGCACGTCAACTGCAAAGGTCATTAGTCCCGTAAGAAAAATATATATTTTTATCGCAGGAGGTGGCGATGATCTTCCCCCACTGGATGGCGAGATCCGGCAGCGGCCTACACTCGGCTAGCGGGTTTTTTCACAACCAGGTATCTCCCACCAACGGGAAATTATACAGCCTCGTCAAGCTCTAAGCTTCGGACCGGCTTCGCGGCGTGTGTGGTATTGTAGTGAACGTGTGTGTGTGTGTGTGTGTGTGTGTGTGTGTGGAAGGAGTGAGGATAAGACAAGGAAAAGCAAGGCAAGATTGTGTGCCCGTTTTTTAGGGTCATGCTCCAACATTCGCTTGGTGTTGATCGGAGAAACCAAGGAAAACTCCTATCCGAGCAGCCAGCCGCTATGATTCTCCTCCAGACAGTAAAGGCCGCTCCACAATAGCCCGTGGACGGGAACGGCAACGCGAACGCAAACGCAAAGAAAGTTGAAAGGCGGACATCCCAGGCAGGCGTTCACAACACAACGGGAACGCGAAGCTTGACGGGAACGGGAACGCGAAAGACGGTCAACATTTATCTCGCCCCGGGAACGGGAAGCCTCTCGACCAATGAGAGTACAGCAAATGGAGGTGAAGCTTTCCAGCTGATCGAGCGCGCGGCCTGCGCGCGAAACTGGTCTGGAGCGGTGTTGAGGTTACAGCGTGGATTTGCGAGGTTAGGGTTTGAGGAGGATTTAGTTAGTCGTTGTTGAATTGTTTTAGTTCTTTTTAGTAATTACAGTATTTTTCGTTTTCTTTTCATATTAGTATATAGAATTAAAATTTCACACAAAATATTTTTTTGGTTTCGTTTAAGTACATTGGAGTTTTTTGTTTATTGATTAAAATTTCTTTAGTTGCATTTTCCATAAGTTCTTAGTAGCTTTTGCATTTTTTCGTTCTGATGAATTATTTTTTTAATTAATATTCTTTCGTTAAAGTATTCATTATTAATACTACCACACGCAAAAGACTGACAGATGGCAAAGCAAAGAGTGAACAGAGTAGCGCAGCTAGAAGTGCTTTGGTTTCGGCGACTCTTTCCTGAAGTACTCGTTTTTGCCGCTACAGGTTCATAGCGCTATTCCTCTTCCTTCATTGTGAAGCGCACGTACCTCGCGTTCTCGTTCCCGTCCTCGCCTTCGCGTTGCCGTTCCTGTTCGCGGGCTATTGTAGAGCAGCCTTAACTGAAGTCGGCCCAGCTGAGAAGTTAGTGAAGAAAATCCTGCCACAATCGGAACACGAACCCTAGGACCTCCCGTTCAGAGACACCGTAGTGTCATCAATTCTGTGGTCACGGCGCAAAAGTTAAAGTCAAAAATCTTTGTTTGGAGAAAATAAGGGTTAAATTTCGTTGATCCAACGCTTTTTCCTATGCTGTACGCTATTTCCCAACGCTTTTTGTGTCGTTAAGGAGGCAACATTTGAATTCGGTCGTTTTACTAAAATGAAATATAGAGACGTAACTTGTATTTTCAGTACTTAACCCAATTTCGCCAAAAACTGACTTAAGAACTTTTACCCCGTCACCACAGAATTGATGCCCTGCAAAACCTTTACCGGTGATTCCCTTTGGGACTTACATCGTCAGCAAAGGTCGATCGCAGAGTGGAGATGGGTTGGGTGTTCCGTGCCCTGGTGTAACAACCCGGGTGGCCCTCAGGCGGGCTCGTGGCTTCGTCGTGGCAGTTCCCAACACTCACGGGTATCGAGGAGGGACTCGCCCCGAGCGCAGTGAGCGACGTAAACAACACCCGGGAGCTGGTGTCTCGAGTTGGCGGGAGGGCTTTATTCAGGGAGAGCGTAGGCCTCCGCGGCCGGAGGCAGTAACTACTTGGGTGCCGGGGAGATGCCACGTCCTAGGCACAGGAGCCGACGTCCCGGACGCCATTGCGCGACATTTCTCACGGCGAAATGCGTAGGTTTCCGAGGCATTTTCCCCTGGGAAAGGTCGCAGAATGGCGGTCGAAATGTTGGCACCTGCGCCTAGGACGCAGCGTGTCGCGGACACCCAGTAGCTACACAGCTTGGTCATGGTTAAGTTAATGCCTTATTTTAATTGGCGAGACTCGGGCCATTAGGCCCGCTCTTCCGGCCGACCACGCAAATTTCGCTACGCTCCTTTCACCATCTAGCGGAGAAAGAAGGTATTATCTCGGGCGATGAAACAGGCGATTTGAATTTAGCTCAGAGGCTTCTTTTAGGCTTGAGGATCTTTTTACATCCAGTAAATCTACTACACGGGACAGGCGGCTTTACTTCCCCTCCGAAGGACCGCTTACGAAGGAATTTTTCGCCCTTAAAAATCCACCCGTTTGAACCCGCAATCTTGGGTACAACAGCCCGATACGCTGACCGTTATACCATCGAATCCGCAATGGTGTCTGGCAGTCATGGAATCTGGCATAGGGCCAGGTCGCCAGGGCTGGAATTCATGAGGCTGGCGACGGTAGCGCCTGAGATCGCCCCCACCGCGCTCTACTGCCTTCACAAACCCTGGCGACCGCCGCCCCCTGCAGACCCGTGGCGACCCCCGCCGCCCCCGCCGCCGCCGCCGCCGCCACCGCTTCCCCTCGTCACCAATTGAATCCGAGTCTCAACTTCCGACCAACTCATCGAGCGTTCGGAGGGAGCTCGCCGGGGGAGCCCCAGCGTAACCGACGGAGCGGAAGGCGGGGGGCGCGGGGTGCTGGGGTCTGCAGGGGGTGGCAAGGCGCAGAGGACAATGCAAATGCGATTGCACGCGGCGATTCCCTCCTGCCCAGCGGTGTTTCCATGACGCCAGGGACGGAGGACAGCGCGGCGTCCGTCACTTCCAAACCTGAACGCATAAACCGCCAGCGAAAGAAGCAGTGGCGTAGCTTCTGTTGATATCACCTGGGGCAAAGCTAATGGCGTCACCCCTCATAAATTAGTAAGTATAAAAGTATCTATTGCCGCATAGATTGCACATTATTTTATTAAAAATACTTGCACATGATAGTTATTTATAATATATTTTTTAAAATTCTATGTAATTAAGAATAATTGCAATCTTATCTTTTAAAAAAATATTTTAAAATTAAATATAACTTATCAACAAATCAAAGTTACTTATAAAACCTCTTTACGAGATTTTAGGGCAGCAAATTTATTTTTAATTTCATTAAAATCTATGTTTATTACAATGTCATTTTCTATTGACAGAGTTAAATCAGATAGTCTTGATTAATATATATATATATATATATATATATATAGATATATGTATATATATATAGATATATGTATATATATATATATATATATATAGATATATGTATATATATATATAGATATATGTATATATATAGATATATGTATATATATATAGATATGTATATACAGGGTGAGTCACGTAACTTTAGCACCTCCTGTAACTTTTGAACGGTTGAAGTTATTTCAATGCAGTTTTCACGGAAGTGCATGAGGGAAAGGGGCTAATTGATACGTGCATTAATTTCTATTTTATCACTTCTATTTTACGAGATTTTTTAGGTAACTTTGTTTTTTCAAATGGAACTATACATATTTTTTCAGTCCACCATGACGAGCGTAAAAAGACGAATCCAATGATGTACATATTGTCATATGTTAGATAAGCATTTTTTTGATTAATTTTGATTTTTGCGACCGGGGTTTAACGGACGTTTTGAATAGTCCACCACACAAGGTCACGGCAGCGCTCCACCAGCACACGTGCGCCCGGCGAAGGGAAGGGAAGGGGAGGGATCTTATTTGAAAATACGAAACATAGTATTCCAAATATTCACAAAACCATTGCAGTTTTTTCCTGAACTGTGCTTTCCATCCTTCCGCATTTTCAGATTTTCGTCTTTCTTTGATTGAAGGAATTAAAGGATGGAAAATAAGGATTTGTCATAAGTTTGTATCGTAATAAAATTGTTTATAACTTCAACTCCATTTAATGGGGTGTCATAAGATTCGTATTAATGGGATCTTGAAACAAAGCACAATAAGAATAAATAATTAAAACTTTACAAACAATATTCCGTATTTTGAACAAACAATTTCAATGTTAATAAGAATATAATAATAACTTAGGGATAGAAATAATCTTATTTCAATAAATACTACTTAAGACAAATCCGTATTTTCAATCCCTAAGAAACCCAAATTACTGAAAATGGATTAAGATGAAAAGGAGAGTTCAGGAAAAAATGCAACAGTTTTGTGAATATTTTTCGTATCCTCAAGTACTTAAATCCCTTCCTTTCCCAGACCCCGCGTTTGCTGGGGGAGCGCTGCGTGACCTTGTGGGGCTGACAGTTACAATGAAAATATCCGTTAAACACTAGTCGCAAAAAAATCACAATTACTCAAAAAAATGCTAATCTAACATATGACAATATTTATATCTTTGGATTTGTCTTTTTACGCTTGTCATGATAGACTGAAAAAATATGTATAGTTCCATTTGAAAAAACAAAGTTGCCTCAAATATCTCGTAAAATAAAAGTGATAAAAGAGAAATCAATACACATATCAATTAGCCCCATTCCCTCATATACTTCCGTGAAAACTGCATTGCAATATCTTCAACCGTTCAAAAGTTACAGGAGGTGCTAAAGTTACGTGACTCACCCTGTATATAGATATATGTATATATATAGATATATGTATATATATATGTATATATATGTATATATATGTGTGTATATATATAACTTTTAAATAAATGGTTTAACTTATATAATTCCAACTATAAAATATTTTAATTGGCGTCACCCCTACAATGGTGTCACCCGGGGCGCGCCGCCCCCTGTGCCCCACTAGCTACGCCACTGGAAAGAAGCATATTTTCAAAAATTAATAGAGTGGGACGTCAATATCCGGAGCATTGTTGTAATAAACTGACTTTCATTTTAAGAGTATTTATTAAACCAAACTTATTCATTCAATTTTGATTAAATTTGTGTAATTTGTGTTGAGAAAAACATTGATATTATGATAAAGCAGAAAACACCACGGGATTTGGTACAGGAAAAGCGGCATCAGGCGTGCATTTACAATGGGTTGAAACGCACACAGAATGTTTAAAATCCAAAGAATAGACGTTTTTATAGCAACGAATCAAAAAGTTTGAGATTCCATGTTTGACGTGAGAGGGTAATGATGTTACGCGGCATCACGATCCCATAGTCATTACATGCTATAAGTTTGAAGTAGGCATTGGAAGACGTGATCATGCCGGAAGTTAAAAATATTGTCTCTCGAAATCGCCCGACCTCGATACATGTCATAAATTGGTGTGGTGCCAGTGTTAGTTTTCAACATAGCCTGGGGTTGTTAGTAAATGGTGTTGATGTGGATAAATGATGATTAGTATTGATAGTTTCATATAATGCAGGATAATAGTGCGAAGGTGTTAGGTTAGGTTAAATTATAATAGAGATTTTTCTTCCAATAAATTTGAGATTTAAGACAGAATTCGTATTTCCAAAGGGATTAGTTGGCTGAACGTAGGTAGTCGTGCACAGGGGTGTCACCCGAAGCGCAGCAAGGGTCAGTCGCTTAGGCGAAATAATTCTGATAGAAATTGGTGAATTATGTAAAGTATTAAATAGTCGAGGACATTCCGGGGACATTATAATGTATTCTAACGGTAAGCAAGAGCTGGATAATACTGGTATCGAGGATATTCCATAGCGTACGTCGATCCCGATGACATCCGAGAAGAACAATCGAGAAGTACATCCCAGAAGTTATTATAGTAGGATTAAGAACTTTATTCCAAAACCCCGTGCGGTATATTAATGTGGTACAGATTAAAATTCAATTATTACATTCAAGAGTTCTATACAGTTTTGTAAAAATACTAATATAAAAGTCAAATTTGATTTTTTGAAAAAAGAAGAGGCTGATAATTTATAGTGTTGTATCCTAACTAAGGAAATAATTCAGTTCAAGTTAGAACAACAATTTTATTCCAAAATCCAAATCAAAAACATAAAATACAAAGCCAGGGGTCCTTCCTGGTAATTGGTATAACGTGATACTTCTGTACGAACTCCTGATTCCTACTCCCAAGCTCTGCCGATCGCAGACTGCCGATCATCGGCTGTTGCCGCGCTGACTCGACTACTGAGTCGACTGCTGGCTCCACTGCGGCGTATTGCGTCGTGGCTGGCTCCACGGCTGCGCACTGACTACTGTGTGCTGACTTGCTGCGTACTGCCTCGTTGCTGCGTACTGACTCCAACTGCTACTCGAGCTCGAACTCCGACTGGAACTGCTGCTGTGGCGCGACGCCCCGCTTATGTAGCGCCGCTGGGGAGGGGAGAGCGTCACCGGCCCCTCCTTTGGTCCGCAGGGGTAGTCCCGCCGTTTACTTTGCGCGGTCGGGCGTAACCCGGCCGCTTATCGCCGGCGGCAACCGGCGTCGCTCCTAGCGCCCCTTGTAGGGCCGCGTCGATCTACCGGCGTGGCGGGCAGCGCTCGAAGTGTTTGTGGCATCGGCCACAGTTGCCACGTATAGTAGTTGCCGTCAATTCAATAGTCAGTTTTAAATCCACAGAACATCCAGAAATCGTAATTCTATATAGAATACAGCAGATAAGATGAGAGATTTTTATGTCGAAAACCCATGATTGGATGTGAAAGTGAAGTTAGCATAATAATATTTCAATAATTTGAGAGAATTTGTGAGCATAGTAGGGCAAGTAAAGAAATAATTACATCGTTAATCTGAGTAGAAAAAGTAGGAATGTCATAAATGGCCACCCATTGTAGCGAATAAAAGAAATTGATTAACAATTAAAATAAGTGGATAATTGCAATATAATTATTGTAGTACATCACGCCTTTGAAGTGTATGGGCATAATCCACAATTTTGAGTATATTTTGAGAAACAGCAATTTTCACTCGCAAAAAGTAAAATTCTAGAAAGACCTCATTTCGCGTTGACTAAAATGTTTTGTAAAAATTGATGCAAAAGAGAACAATATCTAGAGTTTCTAAATTCAGGAAATGGGAATAACCCAAAATTTAAATTTTGTGGGTTAGGATCCTTTACCTCCAAGGTGACGATTTATAAACTCAACATTTATTCACAGTAATTTTGAATAAAATTATTAACTTGTGTACAATGCAAGAATAAAGCGTTATTATTTTTAGTTGATAAAACATTTAGAGATAGGATTTACCGCGTTTACGTAAACATGAAATGTACAAACCTTGAGCCAAACCAATTTTTTTCTGAAAAAATATTTTCGACGTTTATCTGTATACCATGTTTTTACAAAATGTTGGTATGAAGGACAAATTTTAAACCAAAATTTCTCTAAATTCAATGAGTTTGCTTTCTTTTTAATATTATTAATTTATATAGTCATTAACCAGCGTAATTTGTTCATCTCTGTCACGAACTGCACGCCACAAACCGAATAAGCCTTCATTTCTGAAACATGGATGTCTAAAGAAAAACAATAATTTGTCGAGAGTTGCACTTTGTTCCAGCTGAAACTAGTTGGTTCATGATTAATAATAACTTCATAACAGAATAATCCGTGTCCGAGGCCCATCAAACCCCGTCAAGTTTTTAAAAGCCAATACAAAGTTTACCGAAAGTTACCCGAAGTAGAACTAAAGTTCGCAGAAATGGATAAGGTGGCAATTTTAGGAACTGTGATTTGAATTGTGCATTAAAACTAATTGCTACGAAAAATACATACATGAAGGATAACAAAATTACCATTTTCAAAGAAAAAAATAAACATGCAAAGACAGGTCACTTTGAAGTGTGCAGTCACCTTGAGGGTGAACTGCTTTCGTGAGTGAAGCAGTGTGCGATTGCTCCCCGCCCGCGCCAACCGGCGCCGCTGATTTCTCTCGAGGGCAGTGGGCGCGCTGGCTGCGCGTTCGCGCGCGGGGGAGGGGAGGGGGATCGGAAAGTCAGAGAGGTGACGTCACGGTCGCAGGTCTCCATGGAAACGAGCAATTAGCAAGGCAGCGCCCGCGGCCGCCACCGGAGAGCAGAGCCGGCCGCCAGGGGATAAGGAGGCCCGGCGCGAACCACCCGGAAACATCGGGGAGGAAAAGAGAGAGAACGAACCGGCTTTTGTGGCTTAGGACGTACATTGATGTCACTGCAATGCCTCTGACAGGGGACGTCCTGAGGTTCGAGTCCCGACTGGGCACTATGGTTATTTATATAACTGCTGTTATATAAATGAAGATGTACATTTATTTACATAACAAAACAAAGAATTTAAAAATACAAATACTGAATAAGACACCGGCAATATTTTTCTTCCCCTTAGCCGCGAAAACCCCGCGACCGTTCCTAGACCTACAGCTCAGTGCCACTGCTCCAGCCCGCGATGCGATGCTGTCGGACGCTAAGTCCCCAGTAACCACCGTTCCTACATGGCCTGTCGCCGAACCGGTCTCCGCCCTTAAAACCGCGTATTTGAGAGTACTGGAGATCCCACCACGGTGTTAGATATATAGGAGTGCTCACTCCTAGTCTAAAAGTGAAGCTAATGTGAGGCTAGTTCTCACAGTTCTCGCATATAAGCGCTGCAATCTTTGGGTCTCATTTGGCAAGGTCGTGATCCTTGGTCGTGATCCTTTCAATAGCTCTGTGGCCAGCTGATTTCTAATTTCCAGTCAATGATTATCCACTTCACGGTGGAATTGGTAAAGTCTAAAGCGAACAGTTATGAAAATGGTTAGGAAATGTTTTGTAAAAGTGTGTAATATCCACAGTTTAAGATGTCATCTTCACACGTATATTTTACACCCTGACCCAAACCGATCGTGTGCACGGTATGGACAAGCGAAGAACTAGCCTCAAACTGTCTTCAGAAAATTTGTCCCAAAGGCAGCTAGTTGACACACCTATATATCTTACACTGTGGATCACACTCAGTCCTTCGGCTCACAACGAATCTCTCGCGAGCGCTGACGGCGCACAGTGGGATGAAATGACTAAAACCTGGCCAAAATTCGAAAAAAAAAAGTTTCTAGTTGAGAATTTTTAACTCTCAGGTTGGTTTTACTATTGATGGGACCATGAAATGCCGTGCGTACGAACGGCTGGAACTTACAAGTGAAAGCTGTATTCCAGATTGAACATAGGACTCTATTGTGTTTACCGCGTCACCCAAGTCGGACGGAAATTTTAGTGCGGATTTAAAGCCAAATATTTTTGTTCTATGAAAATAATCATTGAAATTTTAAAATGGGACATGTAACAGAAGGTATGCACTGAATTATAAGCCCTGGTTTAATTTTTTTTTCGTGGTAAGCATGTTTTTTTAAATGAATGTTCGTGCCGGTATATGAAAAAAAGTATTTAAAAAGTAGAGATAAGTTACAAATTCCACAATATTCCACGTTCAGTTCATATTTTTTGATGATATTTATAGTATTGACTTCACGATAATTCTATAAAATCGCACGAATAGGACACGAATCCGGTAATGAGAGCATGTTTATAGCGGTAGCTGCAAAATTCTGATTTTTATCTAATTTTATTAAACTTAATTTAAAAGTATAAAATACGGCCCGTGTCCATAAAAATAATGTATAAATCGATATTAATAGTTCATAATGGACAACATACTAAAAACCTATGCGGGAATACAACTTTCTCTACCAACAAGTATCGCTTATTTTAGAAAACAATAAACAATACCGCATCAAAAAGCCAGGGCAGTCTTTGTTGCACTCAAAGATCATTTCAACCTTAAAATAGCCCTGTTTCCAAAAATTAAACTTTCAGCATGCTACGCATGCCCTGGAAAAACTAAATTTAGTCATGGCTGTCTAAAATAGTTATTTATGATACGAGTAGTGAAAATTATATTTTATTTTGCGAGAAAGAGGTGTTGCGACAGAGATCGTCAGGCCGAGAAGCGCAATCCTACGAGAAAAATAAAACCACTTTTACCACGTGTGTCATACAATATATTTTAGCCAGTATTACTGACTTTCATTTTATTTTAATGGAAATATCAGTAATTGGGTCCCATGTTACATTAACCCTAGATTTCGAAGTCGGTCTACCAAGTGTTATTACAAAGGCGTAGTCTGGCAGACTACTTCGGGTAAAAATGAAGAAAACCCCTTTTACTTTCCCGTATACGTACGTAGACACGGAGTGATATACGTAGTATAGGGAAAGTTATGTAATGCTGCGCGAAAAAAATGGCCAATTTTCGGCGGAAAAAAATTAATTGCCGGGCCGTGAAAACGAATAAGTGGATAAAACCAGTTGCTAAATTAAGAAAACAAAATCCTCTATCTCGTGGTGTGGTCAAAATCCATGATTTGTTGCTTCTTTATACTTAAAATCGATTGACGGCATTCCGTCCGTCTGTCCGTCTGTAGTCAACGCTAGCGCCTAAACCGTTCGGTCGATTTTCTTCAAAATTGATATTCCCCAGTCGATCTGATTGTAGTCGAAGCTTTGTAGATTCGTAGGCTTCCGCGGCCGGAGTCATTATGTTCTTGGCTGTCCGGGATCTGCTGCTCAGCAGTATAGCTCTGAAGAAGGCCACAGCAAGATGGCCGAAACGTCAGTAAAACCGACTGAGACGCGGCTCATCCCGGACAGCCAAGAACATATCGAAGCTTTGTGATTTTGAAAAAGATTCTTTAAAATTTGGGGGTACTTTATATGAAGACCCCGGGGATTATCAACATTTTCTCAAAAACGGCTCCAAAATTTTAGTTTAAATTTCTTGTATCATTAGAGGAAAATACACTTTTTAACATGGCATAGGTCCGATTTTCACGTACAGCTCTGAATTTTCGAAAATTGTGAAAGTTTGAATTTTTTCGGCGTCTTTCTCCAACTACAAAATTGAAGATAGAGATTTTTTCTTCAAATAAAATTTGTTCTGCATATTGAGTTCTTTAATAAAGGTCATGTAAATGTTTTTCACAATTTTGGTAGTTTTCGTGCAATATTGCTTGCAATATGTGCAATTTTAAAACATTACAAAAACAAGATTTTCTCAAAAACGGCTCCAAATTTTTTCTTTAAACTTTTGGTAGGGATAGTGGTAAATGTACTCTATCAATGACATAAAAGCCATTTTGGTCTATCGGTTGGTTTTTTCAAAAATTACAAAAATGTAAATTTTTTTACTTGTCTCTCACGTCGTTAATATTTACATTATCGGCGATTTTTTTACATTATTATATTTACGAGTATATATGCTTTAAATAATGTCAAGTAAAGTTTCTCGAAAACACTACCGTTTTCTGTGAAAAGTAGCTCAAATTTCGGCATTTTCAGAAATGCTCAAACGTCATTTTCTCGTATATGGCTGCAATTTTTTTCTTGAAACTTTTGTAACGGATAGTGCTAATTACACTCATTAGTATAGCGTGAAGTTTATTTTGAGTTTTTTTTGTTTTTTTTTCAAAAATTATATAAATGTAAATTTTTTGAAAGATCTCTCACATCTTTAATATGCACATTATCCGCAATATTGTAAAGATGATTATATTTGTGAGTGTACGTGCTTCAAATAACTTCAAATAAAGTATTTTGAAAACTCAAAACTTTTCTGTGAAAATGAGCTTCAAATTTCGCATTTTTAGTAGTGCTAAAACGCCATTTTCTCTTAAACGGCACATAATTTTTAAAAGAAAATTGCCATTTACGGCTAGGTTTTTGTGTTCTTTAATATTCTAAAATTAATGTTTCTGTTCTACCAATAGGAAACCGAAAAATTAAGAAAATGACCAAAAAATGTACTTTTGGCGATGATAGATGGTAGCTGGCAAGAAGATGGTTGCTGGCAATTCCGAATAGCTAGCGAAGACCCAGGAAAATAGAAAACTAATACGGGAAAGTCTGTGCCATTCTGTAGCACCACTAGTTTAAAATGAAACACTAAATTTAATGAATTGAACATGCATGATATTATAGGAGTTATAAATTACGTGTTAAAGGGTTTTATAGATATACCTAAATGACTTGACTCTCACAGCAGACACTAGCTGTACACATGCCTTTTGAGAAGCGTCTGCAGAAGTACCTCGTCACACGACATTTGTTACGATCGTCATCGTCACATTATGATTGATAATTGTTCAGAACAAAACTTAAATGCTACAACACAAGGATTATGTATTTATTATTTATTGTATTAGCGAATAAAGCACTAAAAATATCACTGACGTAAGTACAAAGGAGTAGTGTATGGACGACGAGTGTTAAAATACCGTATACCGCATGAGCACAACAATATAGTCACACAATGAAGCTACACAGAATTTGAAAACGGGGAGTGAGGGGAAGGAGGTGGGATACTGTTTCGGCACTAGTTGCGTCGTCTGACAAACGACGTCTTTGTAATCTAGGGTTAAAAGTTGTACGCGATCAGACACAAATATTTTGTTACATTTACATTCTTCCATGTTTTTTCAAATGTCATCAGCTAGATTAAATCCGCCATTTTGAATTTTTATTTTTGATATTATATTCGTAATCAGTGAGCTCGAATATTCAGTGTGTCAGAATGCAATATACTGATTTTTGTTGTATTCTTCCACGTTTTTACAAATGTCATCCGCCATACTGAATCGGCCATTTTGAATTTTTCATTTTTGACTATCATATTCGCAATCTGCAAGCTCGAAAACACCATTATACTAATTTTTGTTGCATTCTTCTCCGTTTTTTCCAAATTTCGTCCTGCCATATTGAATCGGCAATTTTGAATTTTTTATTTTTGATATCATATTCGTATTTGGTGAAGTCGAAAACCCCAATATAGCCATTGTTTTGCATTTTGCCAGAGATAATGAATTTTAACCACGTTTTAGGCATTTCATCCCACTGTGCGGCGCTGCGTTATGTACTGTCTCGTCTCCGCCCCCGGCGCCATGCTGACGGCGTCCCCAGGCTCGGACCACTGGAGACGGCTAGTGGTCCCCAGTGGTCTTACACAATCGGCCCAGACTCGCCACATACTTTCTCAACAGTTGATTTTTTTTTCTCAACAATGGGTTTTTCCTGGCGCCCTTCTATTCATCGCAGGTGCGCCCCTCGGCGTCACCAGGCACGCAACCCACCCCCCTCCACGACAGTTCTCGGCGCAGGCATGCCGCTTGCTCGAAACCGTTGCCACGACGCCACACCGGGTTCTGTAGCCCAACTATAATTTTTCATCATTCATAAATTAACTCTCCGTGCACGTTAATTCAAACACACCAAAGTTACTGTTTTGAACCCCTTTTGACAATTCATTGTTCCACGCGTTATGGCGAGACGCTCTTATGAAGTCGGTCTATGCTCGATCGGTCTCCACGCCGAAGTGCGAGCCTTCAAGCAAAGGTCACTGCACACTTCAAAGCGAGCTCTCTTTGCATGGTTATTTTGTTTTCTTTAAAATTGGTCATTTTGTTATCCTTCACGTATGTATTTTTTACAGAAATTAGTTTTAATGCACAATTCAAATCACAGTTCCTAAAAATTGCCACTTCATCCATTTCTGCGAATTTTAGTTCTATTTCGAGTAACGTAAAAATCTGAATTGGCTTTTAAAAACATGACGGGGTTTGATGGGCCCGGGACACACCTTATTCCGTTATTAGGTTATTATTAATCATGTACCAACTACTTTCAGCTGCAACAAAGTCTTCGACAAATTATTGTTTTTCTTTAGACATCCATCGCTTCAGTAATGAAGGCCTGTTCGATTTGTGGCGCACAATTCGTAATGGAGATGAACAAATTACACTAGTTAACGACGATATAAATAAATAATATTAAAAAGCAAATTCATTAAGAGAAAATTTGGTTCAAAATTTCCCCTTTAGACCAACATGTTGTAAAAAGGCGGTATACAGGTAAACGTCGAAGTTTTTCTTTTAGAAAAAAATTGCTTTGGCTCAAGGTTACATTATCTTCACTATCACGATTAAACCAATGCCATCATTTGAATCATCTGATCAACATCGTCTTCTGTTTTGCGAAAAATCAATTAGCACAAAAAGGCGAGAACCTTCCCAGGGGTCACAAAAAAGGGAGTCTGGTATAATTGTGCAAGCCGCAAGTATTGCACCACATTATGAAGGAAAGCGAGAAAACTGTAGTTTTAAAAGAATATTGACTACAAACAGATAAAAAAGTTAAGAGACTGCTTCCAGTGAAAAAAAGTTTTGTGTTTTCACTTGAAAAAGCGCTGGAGCTTATTTCACAAAACAATGAAAGTAGTATCAAAATTTGAGTACAAGAAGTAATTTAATTTAGACAATAATTTAAGAAAGCAACTATATTTGAAAGACAAACACCGTGTAGTATCTATTCAGACTACAAGAAGATTTCAAATTGTAAATATACATGTAGTTAACTACATATAGACCGTTACTACAAAGATAGTTGCGGAACTTACTTTACAAAATATTTTGGAACCTGTATCGAAACAAATAGTGTTTTTACAAGAAGTCATTCAGCATGTTGACTATATGTTACGTGTTAGCAATATTAAAGTGGAAATTACTTGTATTTATAGTTTTGAAGATATTTTGGCCTTATTAATGTATTCCCAAATATTCGATATTCCTGGCAATCGTTCTAATGCTCCGTTGGCAGCCACTGTGATACCATTCCGTTTGCAGACAAAAGATGACGTGATTTGAAAATAAAGGGTTACTATTAAGTTAAGAGAGAACGTAAGTCGAAATAAAATATAAAATATGATCGGTAGCATCGGGCAAGGAAAAGACACAGGCAGAATAATTTGGAATACACTTTCAATAAAGCAATTGACACTTCAGTAACCGTAATTTTTAGCATTAATTTAGAAAATAGAATTACATTCCAAAAAAAATAAATAATCCTTCTGAGATAACAATTATACTGACAAAGAAAAAAAAGAAAACGTGGAAGTTACAGAGAAGAAGTAGTGGTAGAAGAAGAGGAAAAGTGCAAAGATCGAGACAATGATTTGAAGGGTGATAACAGTGTATTTAAATATTGTTTAGTTCCAGTAGATTATTGGATGCAGTATAATTGACGAATAGTATGAGTTAAGCTGGCATGTATTAATTCAACATTTTGGTTAAAAAATATAAATATTTTGTGATTCTTTATCTTTTTGTGCAGAATTATATGCGGTTTTGTTGTTTTAATGCGTTAGATGCTTTAACACAATGTATTCTTCACAATTAACAGTTATTAATTTTGGCCACAAAAATGGGTCTCGGAAACCACAGTGCGGTGGCAGGACCGTCAACACTGGCTACATGGAATAGGTCGAATTCAGGCCGCTGCCCGGAGGAGAATTCTGGACCAACAGTTACGTTTTCCGTGGTTTCTCGTATCAGTATCAGGCGAATGTCGGAGCAGTACCCTAACAAACGGGTTCACAGACCGCGCACAGTCTTTCCTTCCTCTTGTCTAATCCACACCCCTTACTTATACACACTTGCACTTACCTCCGCTACACTACTGCACATGCCGGGAGACTAGACGAGAGCTTAGATCTTGCCTTCGCCTGGGGAGGTGCCCTTCTGGAGGGACATACCTGGCTGGGGAAAACTCCGCTAGTTGACGTGTAAGTCTGCGCCGGATCTCGCTATCCAGCCGGGGGGTATCCCTGTCACCTCATGCGATAGTAACATGCCCCCCACTTACGGAACTAATAACCTTAGCAGTCGACGGGCCCAGAAACGCTAATTAGTCAACAAAAATCAACACGCTAAGCTCCAAAATAAAAAAATTTTGATATAAAGAGAAAAATTAAACTTGTTGGAAATGGACTGCCAAAAAATGCAAATATTTGATCCTGATAAGTGTTTTTCCTCATAATTTCTAAGAGATACACAATTTCAATAACACTAAACTATATTTTTAATTTTTCTATGTAAGTACACACTAATGTGTCTCCTGGCGGACTCTTTTCTCGGCCTCGTGCCAGGTGTTTCTCCAATAGCTAGGTCCTAGGTTCGAGTCCCGACGGCGGCAGGATTTTCGACACTAGCTTGTCAGCTTGGTCGAATTCAGTCGCTGTCTAGAAGAGAATTCTAGCGGCTGGCTGTTCTGATCGGTAGTTTTCCGTGCTTTCTCCGATCAACACCAGGCGAATGCCGGAGCAGTACCCTAACAAACGGGCCACGGACCGCGCGCGATCTTTCCTTCTTCTTCATTGTCCTATCCTCTCCTCTTCCACACACACACACACACACTCTGACATGCACTACACTACCACACATGCCGGGAGACCTGTCGGGAGCTTACAGCTTGTCCCTGCTGGGGCGGTGCCCCGCTGGCAGGAGATACCGCTGGTTGAGGAGGAAAACTCCGCTAGTCGACGGTAGGTCGGCGCCAGATCTCGCCATCCAGCGGGGAAAAGATCGCCACCTCCCGAGAGAAAACACGCACTACGCTTACGGGACTAATGACCTACTTAGTTGACGTGCCCAGAAACACGAACCAATCAATCAATCCCTCCAATAGCTAGCTCCTAGCAGAGCCACTAGATTGTAAGTTGGGTTCATGTGCTGGGTTCTTGTTAGTTCACTTTGGCTCAGAGCCTTCGCCCGACGAAGTGAGTCTGGCTTGGGTGGCTCAGGACGTCAATTGATGTCGCTACAGTGCCTCTGACGGGAGGTCCTAGAGGTCGAGTCAGGACGGCGTCAGGATGTTTGACACAGGTAGATAGCTAGGTCGAGCTCAGCCGCTGTGCACTGGGTAATTTTCGTGGTTTTTTTCTTTCTTCGATTTTTCGAATACCGACATCGAATAAATCTGGAAGCGCTTTGCCGTAACAAATATGTGACAATACACGTGAACATTGTAGGTTGTAAGAGAAAACGAAAGTCAATGTTAAGGATTTCACTTACTTTCATTTATATTTTTAAATTGTCAATGTATATTCACATAATTCATACCTTTTCCTTCTTAACAGACGACTGTGATTAATACATGCCCGAGCCCGGAGAACCACAGCCAGTGTATGTAGTACAATAATTTACACAATATAAAAACATTATTTATTTATTTAACATACAAAACGAAGTACACAGTAGCTTCAACTGTCAAACAATTTAAGCGAAGCATCAGTTTCAGTAACACTATAGCACCTAAAAAGCCTTACAAAATCCTAATTGCAGTGAAATGACAATATACAATTTAAAACAATTTTCTACATTCTTATATTAAAGAATTTCATTTCGCATTTGAAATGCAGCTTTCATAAAACTTACACAACATTTATTCCAAATATTAATGTTACATATTTTCTCAAAAATTTGAAGTTTTGAAAGTGAATAGTCATAATATTTTCAATCCAAGGAAAACATGAACACATCAACACCACCAATAAATATTGCTCAATAAATTATATATTTGAAGCAAATGTCTAATGTACACTGTATTCAAATACGTGTTTGTGTAAATGTGTCCTGCCCTTAAAAGAGACAAAGTCAACTGCTCCGAACAGAACAGATGGCTCAATTCTACATAACATTCGCACTATGCTTAAATACTCAGGAAAGGTAATAATATGACATGAAGGATATAAAAGCGAATTTACGTAGACTTCCGCTCATGACTTATATCTCTATGGCCAATTAATGAGCACGAGACCCGTTCTTGGCTCTCAGAAGTTTTCGAATCGAAAAAAGCTTACTAACCTTATTAACAACGTATTTTCCAATAAGCCAAATTCAGCATTGCATGTATAAGAAATGAACAAAAATGGAAAGAGTAGTGTACAGTAATATGCACCATATAGAACACAACATTTTCCGAAACTTAAGAGAATGTTTAAATAATATATCAGACTAATTTGAAACAGTTTTACATACAATCCTTCAATGTAAAAAGAGTTTTAAGTAAATGAATTATGCATTTTTAGTTTCCTCCTGTGCTATATTTTTCGACACTTGATAGGACGTTGTGTAATATGACGCGTGCAACAAAACTGTAATTGCAGTTTGTGCAGCTTCGTAACTTTTAGAATTTGCTCATTTCTTTGTGTTCTGTTCAATCAAGAATGACTAAGGAAACCAAATACGAAAATGTTACCTACCAAAATCCGGAAAACCCGCAAATGTTTTCCAAAGTATCATTAATAGTTTGCAAGGCGTAGTCGAAAAAATATCTTTTATGCTGAAGATTTTCGTTGAATCGTATTACTCACAATGCCATGCTTTTTTCACATTTTTGTTTCCGATGTGATGGCAACGCGATTGAAAAGTTGTATTTTTTAGCGGAATATATTGTGTTCTTGGGAGCTCTTGTTGCCTTACTTCTGCATCCAATCTCGTGGTTCGAAGAGTATATGGACCGCTCTCTCAATCGGCCAGAAAATTCTGAAAACCTATCAAAAAGACCCGTGTGTACGAAATATAATCATTACTCCCAATTTAAAATGGTTCAAATAATACTTCCTTTCTTGTACTTTTATGTTGTTTTTTTTGTAAACATTAGTGCACCTTCCACATAATTATTTTGAACTGATCAACGATTTGAACTCTAAGTATGGTTTTACAACTACTTTTTAATAACTAGGTGGTTCTTATTAGAGCAAATGTCCTCGCAAGGGAACCTACTCTTATTTTCATAATTTTCTGGCTCAGGGAAATGTTGAAGCATTACGCCTCTCGCCAACAAACCCTGGCCCTACATTCTCTCACTCGCATCTGGAAAGTCAGTGTAGGTGGTTAAGATAAATATATTTGCACTTATTATCTAATTTGGTACACAAATATGTCACTTTGAACAATATACATAAATCTCGCTCTTATATACAGATTTACATTTCAATGACTATATCAAAATACGTCCACGTTATTTTAGAAGAAAAGACTACCTAGTAAGCTGGTTTCGGTGTATTATTAATTAGCTTGGCATTGGTAATTGACAATTTTTTCACTCAGCGAGTGCAAATAATTCCGAAGCAATTCATTGCTTTTATTTCGTGACAATCACATTTTTCTTTGTGCTTTGAAAATCAAATGTTGAAAACATATATTTTGACACTTTTGCTAATGCACAATGCCACAGTTATAGTAGTAAATGAAACCCTGAAAACTGATAAGCGTGCATAGGACTGAAACATGCGTAGATTTTGTGCTTCAGAAGAAAGGTACACCTTGAAGGTGACATCATCAGGATATACCAATCTTTTGACGAAACTGTTTCATAGACAATAGTCTATTCTCGTAGTTATAGTTCAATCATTCTCATTCATTTTCTTTAGCAGTTACCTTGCACACAAAATAGAAGATTACTGCAAGTAGAAATTGAGTAACTTTTGTGTATGTCATGGATTAACAAGAAGAAGAAAAAATAAAAATAATGTTTATTGTAACAAAACAATGATATATAATGAATTAGTTTACGTTTATATTGTATACATTTTTTAAAAAATATTTAATACGCCTGTAACAAGTAATGTACTTCAGCTTCCGGGTCAATGACCCCATCTCGATCAGGTTTTTGTCCAGTTTCCCTGATCCACTGAGCAAATGCTGAGATGACCCCTTGTTTTGCTTCTGGACGTAAAAGTAGCTTCGCTGTGCGCACGTTTTGTTGAGCACCTCCTTTTGCTTGTAGTTCATTTACCGTTGAAACTGATTTTCTATAACTCGGGAACAAACATTTTTCAAATATTTTTATTTTTCTAAAATAATTATTTTTAAATTCATTTTTTCGTTTTTTTCATATTTTTAATTCTGGCCCTCAAGAAAATGTGCGCAGGTGAGAATGATGAGTGGTGAGATGAGAATGATTGAACTCTTTTCCCACACATCATATAAGTTTTACTGTTTTTTTGACAATAAAGAAATTAAATTAAAGAACAAGAACAAGAAATGTAAAGTGGTATGGAACCAGGAGAGAAGCGCAAAAAACTAGTTTTCTTAACACATTTCACACTTTTACGATGAATTGACCTTCGGAGTTTGCGCTCATTTAACCACGTAACATAGCCAACTGATTCAGGTATCTTAATTTATAAATCTATCATTCGTCCCGCAATAGCATGCTTGTCCTATAAGAGGTGGCACTGCAAAAAACACATTAACGAAAGTTAGAAGTTGTTCTAAATAATTTTGTTTACGTGAAATATTGAAAGATCCTTGGTTTATTTGTAATGACAAATTTTAAAAGAACTAGCTATACTTCAATAAGTACGTATATTTCAAAATTATCAGATGGTTTTTATTCTTCTTTTCCATCTTGTCCAGCAACTAATACATTTAAATTAGACAATCATGTAATAATTTGTCCCGCATTAAGACTCGATATTAAGAAGATCTCTTTCAACCCCCTTAATTAGCAGTATGAAATTCAAACTAAAAGAAAAATATTAATTAAATTGTAAATAAATTAATATGTAGGACCCTTCATGGGTTACCTTAGGAATTATTATTCAATATTATTTGTTCTAGTTTTCAGAATTGTGAAAAAAATATAATTGTACACGTCCTTGAAAGACATTTGTCTGTCAAACAAGAAGAATAAATAATATTCAAAAAAATTAAATTGTCTTTAAATAATTGAAGAACAAAAAAATTAAATTGCTAACTTACCTGAACTCTTCCATATTCTGTCATCTACCCACGTTTTACTGTTATAATGTGAAAAATATTGACAACCTTCCAAGTGCTTAATTTGATGATTGATTATTAATGTCACTTACGCAAAAGAAACAATTACACTTCAGAAGGCGAGAACGAATAATATATTCAACGTTTTTGAACATTTCTTCAAATGTATAAATATTTTCATTCTGTGAACGACTTTCTCAGTCTTTTAAAGAATGAAGCTTACTATTTCAAATTTAATATCGTGGTCAGAATACCGTGTGTGTTTTAATATGTAGGGGTAATAATATGTAGGTCGAATGGTAATTTTTGGTGAGTCCGAATCCTAAAATTTTATCTTTCACTGCAATATTTCTTACTTGTACGACATTCGTTTTACTACAAATGAGATAATGTTCTTTCTGTTCAATACAAAAATAAGCAACGGATATGCCACATCGTGTTACGTATGTTAACGAAATTAAATGCTCACCATGTTAGAGAAAATCAAGAAATATTATTAACGTTGTAAAGAATACATCTCTTATGAGGTGAAACTGCATAAAATTACGGTTTTTAATATTTTATTATTTCCTCTATCCGATTATAAGCATATTTTAGTGCCTCAACCTTTATAAGAAGTCCCTTTGCTTGGGTGCGGACAGTTGAAGGAGCATAGTTACTTATTTTCGTTCAAAGGTTTCTCTTCCTGGAAGAAGGAAAATATTCTCCAACAGAAAGTTTAAGCAATAAAAACCTCACAACTGGAAAATAGTTTAACATGAACAAATACCATTTACACTTCTCAGATAGTTTGAATGTCGGGAATTCATAAAATTAACAGTGACTACACAATAAACTTCAGTTTTCATCTTGCACTAACAAGTTCAACTACAGTAATAAATCTTCTCTCACACATTACTGTTCATCGGCAATTACCCTTAATCCTTTTCACATGAAGCAGTTACCGCTACAACGAAAGTTATGAAGTCCTATCTATATGCTTTCTCGTTTTCTACTCTCACATATTTCAACGCTAAGGCCTCGGCTTCTTTAAAAGACCAAATGTAAGACCCGCGGCATGGTTCCTGTGAATGTTGAGTCTTTGGCGACTTGTAGTATGTCTCATGAAACTACACTGCTTACAAAATATCCGAGAAGAATTATTTTAATTTAAAAAATGTGGTCTTTTGGATTTCTCCTAAGCAATATCGCGATGTATTTTGATGATATTTATCGGTAAGCAACGCCATAATATTTATAAGTATGCTTTGCCCCCGGGTGATTGCTTGCAATCTATTTCTCAAAACTGCACAAATACAAAATAAAAAGAACGTAAACACGTATTATCCTAAATGAGATCGCAGGGAAGGGATTTTAAACTCCCGACTATCTATAAAAAGACGATTTTTTCAACCAGCTGAAGCAGTTTTACAGACCATCCTGATTGATTGACATGAAAGGAATATTAGGCTGCTCTTCATCTTATGTTGAAGTTTCAATTTGTGATATTGCCACAAGCTCAATTACAATTCCACAAGACAGGGAATAAAGAAAATAAGTACTCGTAGTTTAATCTGGTCCCTCCACGATCATGTTACGTGAACCTGTTTCGTCTTACCCGTCTGGTAAACGAGTAGTTTTTTTGACAAGGCTATGGATAAGTGGAATACGTGTAGAATGTATGCATTTAATTGCGAATAAGTACTTTAGTAGTAAGTCACGTGAGGAAAATGAATTAAGGTAAGGTATTGAAGTATAGTTTGGAGTAAAATGCGTTTGAAAGCCCCGCCATTTGGTAACGCGCGTCCAAAGCGAGACAAATTCGCCTCTCAAATTTACTACAGTTTTCCTAAGCAAACGTAACCCATTTGCCTTAAAAGTACAACTTTTCGAAACACTGCCCAATAAATAGCGCATTCCACATATGTCCCAATCACCTCTTTGCTTTAGTTGTGTGCGATCCGCACACACGAATCCAATACACGAGCGCCAAGTGGTCTCAACCCGAGAGGTTGCGAATGACACCACTGCGTTGGTTGAGTTTCAACAAGGAACGGGTTCGTGTAACATGCTCAGAATCAAGTTTTGTTAAATATGTACAGGAAAGAGAGCGACGTGCCATCTTCGGGACGAAGATGAGCAATGGAAAAACCAGAGGAAGTTGCCGCCAGACGTCCGCCGAGGTGAGAACACAGGACGCGCAAACTCTTTCTGGAACAACTGGGCGCCTGTGGGTCTGTCATTGTCCATCAGTCGCAACGCTGCAATACACGATGCTACCATCTGAGCGTCCACGACTCCTATGCATGGCGTCCTTCCCTCGCTGGCTCTTCTCTGTCCAGCTTCTGTCACCTTCATCGTCCCAATGTTTCACGACACAACCGCCTCTCGTTGCGGCTGCCAATTATATTTTGGTTGTAATCGTTCGTTATCAAAATTCCGAGAAAAATATGTTTCTCAGCTTCTAATATCTAATTATGTATCTCCTTGGTATTATTTATTATCACGTTTAAAGAACGTTGAACAGATGTAAAGCAGTTGTGCGTCTAGTCGACAGTTCAAGTTAATATTCATATTGTTTAACAGTCAAACACCACCTTCACCACCAAAACCACCACCATCACTACCACCACCACCACCACCACAATAAGGTATCGTACTATTAGGGATGGCAACTAAATATAGTAGTAATAGCATTTTATATGTCAGCATATTGTTGCAGAAAATAGCATTCGATTTTTTGCAATATAACCCAACTTAATCAAATTAAAAAAATAACACAATATGAAAGAGTATTTTTAAAAATTCATTATGAACAAAGAAGATCGCTATATTTAAAGTTTACAACATTTTGTAATTCCGTGAATTATTTTTTATCCTTGTTAGTTATAAAAATGGAAACTGGGTTGACAACTTATGCAATTATTAAACCAATGTTGAAAAAGGCTGCAGTTTAGGTCGTTCGACTATATCTAATGGTGGGAAATAAAATGTATTGAAATTTTTTTTAAATATCTCTATTTGACATGTTAAATGTAGTACAGTTTTTCAAAATTATTCGTAGCAGAAACAATTTAGATGATGTTTATGACGTAGTAAAAATTGGTTCCTTTTTTACACACTACTAACATAATGAATGTAAATTATGATGAATTTATTTACTCTGAATTTACTTCAGCTTTAAGTTTGAAACTCTCGAAAAAAGAATAGGGATATCGAATATAATACTTTAACATATCGTTTTGTTCCTCCTACACACTGCCATACCAATGTTCCGGTATTTATGAAAGCATCGACGGGGCTTCCTCAGCTTAAGTCAAACAAGTATTGGCAGGGAGAAGTCCGAGAGAATTATAGGCAGTGTTGACAATGTTGCATATGCCATGACACTGCGATCTTCTCGTCATCCACCCTGAACAAGTTCGCAATTCGACAGCCGAGACAATAGCTGCTCTTCCTGAAAGATGGCGTTTCTCGATCTACAAAGACTCCATTTCAGTTAAGTTATGTCATGTTAATGCCTTATTTTACGAGGCGAGACTCGGACCATCAGGCCCGCTCTTCCGTCTGACCACGCAAATTTCGCTACTCTGAACATCTAGCGGAGAAAGAAGGTATTATCTCGGGCGACGAAACAGGCGATTTGAATTTAGCTCAGAAGCTTCATTTAGGCTTGAGAATCGTTTACATGCAGTAAATCTCCTACATGGGACAGCCGGCTTTACTTCCCCTCCGAAGGAAGGCGTAGGAAGGGTTTCCCCCCTTAAAAATCCACGGCTTCGATCGGGTTGAACCCGCAATCTTGGGTACAACAATCCGACAAGCTGACCGTTATACCATCCGAATCCGAATTTCAAAAAAAACAGTTGCCATCCCTACGTACTTACACCAACCGTAGCGAGCGATCCCAACCTCCAAAAGGACGAGCGTGGCGCTAAGGTGAGGGCCGGCGGCCGATGAGGCGGTGGCGGCGGCGGCGGCGGCCTCGGCGAAGCAGCAGAAGGCGGGGTGCAAAAGTGCGGAGGCCGCCGATGGGGCGCTTTCGGGCGACGTCGCCGCCCACGCCCTCGCTGCCCCCTCAGGGCGGACGGCCGGGCTCCTCCGCGCACGCCATGATGACGTCTTCGTCCTCCTGCGCAGCCAGCGCAGACACGGTTAGCCCCTGCCCCGCCCTGCACCACCACCACACACACATACACACACACTACAGATTGATCCGGCTCGGAGGACCAATTTCAATGAGTCAATTAACGGATTATTTTGTGGTTTCGCGCGCACTAACTACTAAGGACATTAGTCCGGATAGTGCAATAATGTTAAATCCTGGAAAGTGGCGGTGTTCCTCCACTGCTGAAGCGTCAGATTCGGCGCCCACCTACACGTCGACTTGCGGAAAATTCCCTCTCCTGGTACCTTTACCAGTCAGACATCGCTCCACTCGGAACAAGCTTTAAGCTCCAGTCTGATTTCTAGACATGAGGTAGTAAGTGCGTCTGCGTAAGGAGAGAAAAGGAGAAAATATTGCGGAAGGAAAAATCGTAGGCGGTCCATAGCCTGTTCGTTAATGTACGGTTATTCTCCACTATTCGCCTGGAATTGATCTGAGAATTCCACGGAAAGCTTCCGATCACTACAGTCAGCCGCAATAAAAGTCTCGTCTGGTGTAGGGTAATTTCAATAATAGAGGCTCCACATACGTCTGATCCACGCATAATCAGAAATCTATCAAAAATAGATTGAAACTTTTAGAACTGATACGATAATAATATGCTAAAATGGCATTTTATTAATTGTATTAGATTGCTACAAGAAATAACAAATACCCGATTGATACGACATTAACGTCTTATCACAACAGTACTTTTATGTAGGTATGATAGGATGCTATGAGAAACAATGAATACTCATTGAAACTACTTTATAAAATAGTCTCAAATGGTGCTCCTAAGTTTATATGTTCACTAACGTAATAATATTACCTCAAATGGTTCGGGTTACCCTAACATGTTACTCAAATTTGGTTTACACTTCAGAATGTGTGCTAGCCGAATGAAAAGGGGTATTGTTGCCACGCGTCGCCATTGTGTTAGACGTCATTGGGAGAGACGGACAGAGGGAGACGGACAGAGGATACGGCAGAAAGGGAGGATAATAAATAAGTAGCCGGGCAGCTTGTAAATAATAAAATTAGAGCGCTTTAGAACATTCGCCACAACGAATGGAATATTAACGGTGTGCACTATGTTATTGAAAAGAAACGGACTATATATAAGAAGAGGGAGCAAATTCTGGGCGAACGGGAAATGGATAGGTAATGCTTGCTGAAAGGAATGATACATTGTTATATATTTCAATTTAATGCAACAGAAGTCATACATCGCAACAGCAACATTTAAATTAATGTACAAAAGCTGAATTTGTATTCACTTTAATAGGGCTGTTACATTCCAAGGGTAAATCATAGAGAACGCATTTGTAAAAAAAAAACGTTGACGAGTGACTTATCAATGCTAAAAAATACTGTGTGTTCATGATATCCTCCGAACGAAATAGTTTTCCAACTCAGTATTAATTTACAAGAATAGCTATCGCAGCATCTAAGCGCAATACAAAATTTAATGAGATTAGTTGTGAGTCTTATGAACCGGTTGAATAAGAAGTTACTCGTAAATTGTAATTGAATACGAAAGAAATATGTTATAATAATAGGTTAATAAATACATTATACTTATTTTTGAAAGTTACAGATTATGAAAGAAGAAATTAAGATCTGAATGGATGTGACCAGATTTAAAATCGATTTTCAACGTAATCCTATGGCAAATTAATAGAAGTAATTACCATAGTTAATAAACTCAATTTTTAGTTTTTTTTAATGTTTTCACTTTAGTATCACTTCCAGATTTTAATATGGATATTTTCTTACATAACCACACACTTACATTAAGCATATACCAGAAAGCCTATTATTTTGTAATATCGATTGGCAAGCACAACAAGAAGAAAGCACCGATGATCAGACTAAGCATTCGGGTGATGCTGGATGTCATATATGACCAATGAATACATCAAACGATTGCATCTGCATCGATAAACATCTTCCATATTTGTTTTCAATTGACTGACACAAAACAATAGAACAAAATATTTTAGGTACGTAGCAGCAGAAATAGTTCGAAACTAACTGATTACGGACTAAAAGAACGGACAAATAAGATGAAGCAAATAATGCGTATATACAAACACTAGATTCCGCCAAGGTCGTTAGTTTATACTACTTTATAATACATAAAGAAACAAAGAAAATAAATGCAGTAGGTCCCATTAAGCAGAACAATCTGACAAATAAAATTACCTGGGCAGGTAAATTCACTCTGAATTACTATAAAATACTAAGAAATTTAAATTATTGTATCAGATTTTGAAATTAAGATGGCTGCTTCAGATTGTGTCCGCTCATTCCAAATCCATAGTACCGAATGAATGTGCGTTGTATGTGCTGGTACAAATAAAGTCGGGCTTTGACGATAACTTTTGCCATTATATTAACGCGACGTTTGAATGTTAGTTAGAAGTGTATTGGAAATAGCAAAACCTCTGTGATTGAGATTTATTTCAAAGTTAATAGATTGTGATTACACTAAGATACATCACATGAAATCTCACTATATTCATTCCGCCTTAAGGAATGTGAAAGGTAAATATTTCTCAATTCTTTGTAGTAGTATTTGCAAGTAACCAGCATTTTCTCTTTAAGATAAATCGATTAATTATGAAGTTTCTGAAGATTTATATGTCAAATTAAAATAATCTTGAATCAAGTAATTAATATTGAATTTCTTCAAGCTACGATTCTCATGAAGAGAGGAATACTAATAATATTTTCAGGTGAAAACTACCAGATTTTTTTGCAAATATCTACATTAAAAATTTCAAAAACTGCAATATGCAACATTACTACACGAAAAGAACATTATAAAGCCATGAAAGGAAATTATAATGCTTCTACATGCTCCAACTCTAAAGACGTTTAAGGTAGATAAACCGTGAAGATGAACTGTCGTATAATGGAAAGTCTCAATCATAGAGGAAGAATAACATAAGAATTATTTATTATATTACATTCCAAGGTTATTCACAGAGATTATAACTCTAATGCGGTGTAGATAACATTATTATAGACCAACACGGCCAGCGTGTGATAGTTTATTTTATTGTAATATTTCTTGACAATGAATTCTAAAAATGTTTCAAAGAACGCTAATTACTTCTTACTTACCCTGATAATACATTTCTTATGATCTGCAGTATGTAAAATGGATTAAATGACCTATCAATGACAATCATTACAATAGTGACATTTGTTAGTACTAATGAATAGAACACAAACATTTGGAAGCTCGTTATATCATATAGCTTACCCAATTTCACAAATCATTGCAAATATTACTAGATATACCGACATGTATTACAAACAACAACCATTTTCATCAGTCAACTAATTGAGCAAGGCATATACACACTACTTATGAAAATTGGTAGTATTTGGTGTTTCGGAACAATACATTTCATATTATAGAATTTGTTTACATTTATCTTATTGATGAATCTAATTCAACGCCAAACGTGCAATCTTGTCACATCAGAGGATGAGGTGTTAGAACCGTGCTCACAAGCATCTTGAAAGATGAATCTTGAGTAAGAAGTATCGAAGTTACGAATAATACATGCGTAATTGAAATAAAGTTTTATATGACCTTAATTTGTAATTGTAAATGCCGTTTGTGCGTCATAAAGACCTTACCGAGCAAATTAGTTTCGTCCCGATACTCTAGGAAACATCCCAACCGCAAATAATTCGCGGTCCGATTAAGTTACCAAATTACACTATCAACAGAGTTTGCACTAACAACACGGACGCACTATCAACATCCAGTTTTGAAACATTTCATAAAACTCACTTGCATTCTCATATTTATAATATTTCACCACCCAG
>JAHLJT010003656.1:41542957-41565306 GCA_031308135.1 Acheta domesticus | reverse complement strand
TTCCAAAGGTTGTGGCCTCTGAAGTCGGCAGTGAATTCTAAACTAGAGTTCTTATAGAACAGAAGTGACATGGAGAATTAGTTTCACAAAATCATTTATGTTTTGAAATAAATGAATAAATCAGTGAAAAGTGTTGGAATAAGAAATAATCGCAAAAAAGATAATTATACAATTGTCTAGTAATTTACTGAAATTTATATTTTCTTATCTATGTGAATTATTTCCCCAATTAATTCGTGAGAATGATTGAGATCTATAGTAAGTTTTTATTACAATGACGGATTCTCACGTTGTGTAATGCATGAATGCATTAAATTTAATTTTTCTCCAAATGTAAATGTACGGGAGACACGTGGTTAACCCTGATTCGATTGCAGAAAATTCAAGTCTCCAAAGTAGTTATACAGAATAGGATATACATTTCTTTCTACTGCTGTCTCTATTCTCCATTGAAAGGTGCGGGAACGTAATCTAGTGCACCTTTGCACGAGTGCGAGTGTGTTCTTTATCTTCCTTCTTTTCATCTACTTCGACATTTCAGTTCATTAAAACACATTGATGTTGAATTAATGCAGTTGACTTTTGTGACCTTTTAATCTCAGATGTATAATTGGAGATTTTTCAACATACGTAGTCTTGGTAGAAGTTAACTCAGATCACGAGTTTACTGCAGAATTCTGAACTGGATGCAACGGAACATCTCAGAAGCGAGTGAAAAGATGTTATATATCGATCTCATGGGCATTAGAATTGAAATGTGTTCAAATTTAGTTTTCTTCGGGCACCAGTGGTTCAGTTTTACTTATATCACACAACATATTGTGGAAGGCTTTTTTCGGATTAAGCTTGAAGGAACACGCATTCCAGACATGAAATTGTACATAATGTTGAATCTGACATGAGATTCCAATTGATAAAGAAACTTTTGAAATTTCCACGACATTAAAAGCAAAACCATTCACATTAGACGTTCTCATTCTTATATTTGGAATCTAAACCATGAGATTAAAATTTCTCCGAAAAACCTAAATGTTCTAATTATTGAAATTTTATTTTACGGTTTTACCAACATACGAATTATTTCAAACTACGATTGCGACAGCTCTCCACAGATGCTCAAACGGAAAAGCCTCCATGACTAAAGATGTTTTAGAAATACTTATTTAGCAATTGTAGTTAACGATAAATAAATAGACAGTTTTTTGAAACGTGAATTATTATTTATTACTAAAAAACATATTAGGTGACATGATTTGAAAAAAAAACAGTATTAGCAGTTTCTTGAACGTCCAACTTCCAGAATGAGAGTGTTTGAGATCGAAACAAAGGCTATTGTTGATGAGAATATACTAATTCCTCGTAATATTACAAGGATTGTTTCTAGTGTTAACATAACGAACTGTACTATTGATTGTAAATTTTAATATTTTTTGTGCTGGTGCAAATAATTCCTGTCATACTATATTGATTGATGTTTTGTAGGCGAGCGCGTCAATTGCAATTGTCAACAGTCCAAGAAATAAGTCAGATATATATGAATGTAAAACATATTAGGTGTTAAAATTTAATTACAGCAATCTAATCCTTCAGTAATTAAAATTTGGTTTCTAACGTGTTTAACACTCTTCTCGGCGTTCTACGGTCTTTTCTTAATATACGTCTTTTATTAATAATATCTGTTAGATGGTGTCTTCTTAATTGGTACTCTATATTAATTAATTTCTAAAGCAAATACAACATAAATGAAGAAATTTTCGATTTTGTCTAGAAAATAAAATATTCTAAAGTTATTTCGCCCATCGCGCGTTCCGCGGCTGAAACGAAACGCAGTTGTCTTTCGTCATGGCAACGTCTTTGTGGATTATTTACAAACAATAGAGTTACGACACTGATTGGATTTCATTTACTATAGTAGAAGTAAGGTATTTCTAGTTATTTGATATTTAATTCTTCATCCTTTACTTGATGCATTACGTTTCGCATGCTACGTTCGCGCGACGCATTCGACTCGTGCGTGAATCACCTTCCTCGCACACTTGTTACGTAAACTGCTATTCGGTATTCCCCCGCAAGCCAAAGAGTCGGTCGGCGCCGAATCTCATCATCTAGCGGGGAAGATCGCCGTCATCTTCGGCAATAAAACGTGCACTGCACAGGACTAATGAACACAGCAGTTGACGCGCCCGGAATCAATAATCAAGCAATCAGTCAATCCTCGCCCCAAATCTAATTTTTTTGTGTTCCAAGTAGTTTACGCTATTAGCTTCTTTGTATTTCTCCTCCTTAGAAAAATTAAACGCGCCGCTAGATATTAATTTACTCTATTTCTTATGAGGCATTGGTCGTAATACTAGCACGATTGCCCGAGACCCATCGGAGTGGTGGTGTGTGGTTGCAGGTGTTCGGGCAGGTGACGCTGACGTTCCGCTACGGCCGCGAGGACGAGGAGGTGATGGGGCCTCAAGTTCTGCAACGAGGCAGTGATGAGCCTCGCGCAGCTCTACCCCCCGCCGCCCATCGACCTCTGCGCGCCGCCCACGCCCCTCCAGGTGAGCACTTCGCTTTGCGTTGACTCTGGATTCTTCCCCTCTTCCACCTCCCCATCGACCTCTGCGCGCCGCCCACGCCCCTCCAGGTGAGTACTTCGCTTTGCGTTGACTCTGGATCCTTCCCCTCTTCCCACCTCCTCTATCTACCTCAGCGCGCCGCCCACGCCCCTCCAGGTGAGTACTTCGCTTTGCGTTGACTCTGGATCCTTACCCTCTTCCACCTCCTCCTCCATCGACCTCTGCGCGCCGCCCGCGCCCCTCCAGATCGCTTTGCGTTGACTCTGGATCCTTCTCCTCTTCCACCTCTCCAGGTGATCGACCTCTGCGCGCCGCCCACGCCCCTCCAGGTGAGCACTTCGCTTTCCTATGACTCTGGATTCTTTCCTTCCACCTCCTCCTTTCCCTCCTCCATCGACCTGTGCGCGTCACCCACGCCCTTTCAGGTGAGCACATTCGCTTTTCCTTGACTCTGGATTCTTCCCCTCTTCCACCGCCTTCTTTCCCTCCTCCTCGCCTGCGTTCTGTCTCAGTTCATCTCTCCGTCGCTCATCGATCTCTACGCGTCACCGACGCCTCTCCAAGAGAGCACATTGGCTTTGCTTTGACTGGATTCCTCTCCTCTTCCACCTTCTTCTTTCCCTCCTGCATCAACCTCTATGTTTCACCAACGCCTCTGTGGGTGAGCCCCTTCGCTTTGCTTTTCACCTCTTTTCACGATTTTTCTCCTCTTTTAACTTGTTATTCCCTGGTAGAAATCTAGTTTATAGTGCGTCCCTTTACGCGCTGGGAATGACTCGCTCACGACCCGGCCACACTGTGCGTGGCCGACGCACTTTGCTGTGGAATTGTGATGCTTCGCTACGCGTGTTCAAGTCGAAGACGAGACTCGGGCCTTCTGTCCTCGCGTTAACATAAAACATCATGTCTGTCCAACTCATAATTACCAACGCATGCGAATACTAGCTTTGAATGTTGTTGGGCGTGTATATTTTTCTACTTGTCGCATACATAAAGACAGACTACGCACTAAGATACTTTTCCGCTACCGGTTCCTGGGGGAGTGAACTGGGGAGCCGATCTGTAAACTGCACTTCAGCCTGTTGCTCTCCCTACCCTCCTCGTCCGTCCTCCCCACCGTCTTCGTAACATCTCTCCACAGCAACAGTCCTACCCGAGTAAGGCAATCGAATGGTGACGCGGCATCTCAGCTTACCGGAAGAGGTGGCTAAGTGCATTATCGGATGTCACTGCAGTGCCTTTGACCTGGTGCCCGGACCTAGGTTCGTGTCCCGACAGAGGCAGGAATTTTGACGCTAGCTTGTCGCTTAGATCGATTTCAGTCGCAGGAGAATTCTAGCGACCGGCTGCTCTGATCGGTAGTTTTCCGTGGTTTCTCCGATCAACCCCAGGCGAATGCCGGAGCAGTACCCTAACAAACGGGCCACGGACCGCGCGCGATCTTTCCTTCCTCTTCCTTGTCCTATCCTCTCTTACACACACGCTTACATTATCGTGCACTACACTACTACACATGCCGGGAAACCAGTCGGGAGCTTAGAGCTTGACTCGGCTGGGGCGGTGCCCCGCTGTTGGGAGATACCTGGTTGAGGGAAAACTGAGAGTCGACGAGAGTCGGCGCCGGATGTCGCCATCGAGCGTGGGTAACGCCTGCTGCTGCTGATGATGATGAGGAAGAAGAAGAAGAAGATGATGATGATTAGAACATGCACTACACTTACGGGACTAATAACCTCCGTAGTTGATGCGTCCGAAATCACTAACAGTCAATCAATCAATCAGGTTGAAGCATCGGTGACGCTTCTCCTCAAGTGTGTGGTAATAACTGTGCTTCTGCGGCATCGTTGACCAGGAGAAACTAGGGTTTGAGTTCTGTCAATTGCGGATTGTTGAATTAGTCCTTGGGTCAACTTCAGCCAGTCTCACCAACCATACCGGTGAGAAGCTATTCTGTACTTTACTTCTCCGTGGTGTCTCCAGTCATGACAAATGTCGGTGGTGAATGACGGTGCAGTTATAACAAATTTGAGGACTGGCCACGGGCAAGCTTTCCTTCTTTATAATTAAGGAACCAAAACATCGCCTAAAATGATTAAAATGCTCCAAAAATTTTTTTTAAAATGTCGTAAAAGGAAATAAAATGACAAAAAAATGTAATCAAACCCAGTTCAGAAGAAAATCTCGAGCTGTTGAATACGTTAATGAGTATTCCAGGCTTCTTCCTTCGTTCAAGAGGCCTTGCAAACTTTCGGTTTGGACTGTTATTTACCTGGAAAAACTCTGCATTTAGTTACCCGGAGATCGGCCGAACTGACGATGGTGCTGATAGGCGTCACAGGAACCTTAGGTTATACACGTACAAAGGCTGACATTACAATTTCTGAGTGAAGAAATCGAATAGGTTACTCAGGAATTCTGTGGAGAAAATTTGTTTCATTTCGTAAATATTGTTTGAATCAAGTACCATTAAAATATTAAACTCGATGAAATCAGCTAAAAATACTTTACAAATGAGTTCTGTTTCTTTCAAAAGCGTTTTGCAAAATTTTTAGTTTCAGGATAGTGGGTGGTATCCAGAATTGCTATTGAGAATGAATATCTGTACAGGAGATTTGGGCTTGACTCTCTTGCCAGCAGGAGGAAATTACAACAAATTATTGCATTCATTAAAATTATTCGAGGAATTGTGTATGCGCCTGATCTGCTGTCTCAGATTTCAGTTTCGATCCCTCAGTTTCTCTCTCGCTCATTTAGAATGTTTTATAATCTTGTTTCCATTGATATATTCGTGCATAAATCTAAATTATTCAAATTAATGGAGTTAGCTAATGCTTTTTGGCTAATTGTGATGCTAAGGTAGATATTTTTGTTGATTCAATTAATTACCTTATAGGGAACATAATTCATTATGTCAATGCCTGTAATTAATTTTTTGTATACTCAAATAGTCCTTAAATAGGATAATCCGCTTGCCTTATTGTAAATAAAATAAAAAATAAATTAAAATTAAAAATGCTTTATTAGTCGAAATCGACAAAAATGCAAAAAAGTAAAAAATGGGTAATTTTCTTTTGTCATTACAAAAAAAATAGTATCTACATTAAAAGGCATTGAAAATAAAAAAAAAGACATTTCATTAACATCCACCTCTACTCAACATTGTCCCCCTTCTACCCTTATAAACACACATAACCTATTGCACTACGTAACAATATGTTTGCACTGTATAACATACACACATAACAAAAATTGCACTTTATAACCAGATGTGTCGGGACAACATTCGGGATTTTAGAACTTGCCCCGGACGGGTTGGAGGGAACCTGGAAGGGAAAAGGTCTTAAGTCAAAGAAACGGCGCCGGACCTTACGTTCCCGCGGAGTGGGAACATCGCCACCCCTCAGGATGTAACGTTCACTACACATCATACTGACGGGACCAATGGCCTAAGTTTTTGCCGTTCTCGAGAATAGCTTTTACAGTTTCGCCAAGTGCTGTTCTGTGTGATGTGATCTGCTTTGAGGCAATCGCCTTACGATGATTTGGTGGGCTACGTTGCGGTATATGAACGTGACCTGAAGACATGACTAGAGACCGGATTTTTATGTAATTACATATTTTTTGTCTTTCTACTTAACGTTCTCAAAGTTGTGATCTTGGCGAATCATAGCCCTCCTAACACAATATCGAATTTTTTTCGTTACATATTTTTACATATTTAGTACTATATTACATATTTTACATATTTATGTTACATATTTACATATACATATTTTGTTGTTTTCACAATATATTTTGTTATTTTATCAATTTTCTTCTATTTAATTCCATATTTTTTTAGGAAAAAGATGTATTTAAAAAAATCAGCATTTTCCCTACATTATTGGGGAAATCTGGGTGTCCAAAGCATCATTGACACCGCGTTTTGTGATCTGTAACCTTAATTTCGGAAAACAATTTCCGATTACTGACGTGTAATACTTCGATGAAGATGCTGCAGTGTACGTTTGCTGGTCGTAGGTCTTGCCAGTCTGTGCGATGGCTTGTATTGCGAGTAGTCCGGCTGCTAAACTACGGTCCTACATTACAATAGATGAAGCTTTTACTACTGACGAGAAAGTTGTATGATGTGAAGTGAGCAGTTTTATATATCTAATTTCGTATTACGTAAATGTATTTTTTATTAGTGTATTACATATTATATCGAATTTTACATATTTATTACATATTCTTACTATTTTCAATACATATTTATGTACATGTTTTGACGTTTTATACTACATATTTTTCTGGACTCGAGACATGACATCTCTTGCGAGTAAGTGAGGATGCGGTGTATTGGATTTCACCCATCTGTTGTGGAGGTGGTGCCATGTGTATACGGCGTCTGTGTTAACTGCGCGCCTAAATGTCAAAGGCGCTTGTACGTTGACAGTATTGCAGTTGATTAAATTTGAAACGTCTTGAATTGTAGTAAAAATTTTGAGGCTAGGATAAAGGATACAAAAGTCAACGAACACGTCAACAGTGAGTGATTTATCTTTTCGTAATATTTTACTTCAAAAGTCACATTTGAATTTATCATGTGACTTTATTCAGCAAACCTACGAGTTTGTCTTCAAAAGGAATGTTCAATAGTTAAACACGAAACAGAAAAATATGAGATCCCCGTCCTTTGAGTTACAATTTTTTTTATCGTAATTTTCTGATTTTAGTGCTCTTGGATTTAATTTGGAGCGAAATATGTCTGTAACTTTCTCGTACGAGTTCTCGTTAGAACGGTAAATAAGCAGACGCCTGTTTTGATGTGGAACGTATCCATCCTCGTGCCAGCCCCCGCTCCCGCCCCCGTTCCCGCCCCCGCTCCCGCCTTCGCTCCCGGCCCCGCTCCCGCCTTCGCTCCCGCCCCCGCCCCCGCCTTCGCTCCCGCCTTCGCTCCCGCCCCCGCCCCCGCTCCTGCTCCCGCCCCCGCTCCCGCTCCCGCTCCCGCCTTCGCTCCCGCCCCCGCTCCCGCCTTCGCTTCCGCTCCCGCCCCCGCCCCCGCCCCCGCCCCCGCCCCCGCTCCCGCCCCCGCTCCCGCCCCCGCTCCCACCCCCGCTCCCGCCTTTGCTCCCGCCTCCGCTCCCGCCCCCGCCCCCGCTCCCGCCCCCGCCTCCGCTCCCGCTCCCGCCCCCGCTCCCGCCTTCGCTCCCGCCCCCGCTCCCGCCCCGCCCCCGCTCCCGCCTTCGCTCCCGCCCCCGCCCCCGCTCCAGTTCCACCCGCCGCGGCCCTCGTCTCCGTCTCCGACCTGGATCAGGCCTGCACCAACGCCCCGCTCCCACCTCCGCCTCACCACAGCTGCCGCCAACGCCCCGCTTCCACTCCGCCCCCACCCCGTCTCCGCCTCCGACTTCGTTCTGCCCCGCTTCCACCGCCCCGCTTCCCGAGGCCCGCGGTCCGCGTCCGCCTCGCTTCCGCCCCGCCGCCGCCACCACCCCCGTCTCCGCTCCCATCTCCGCCTCGCCACTGCTCCCGCAACCGCTCCAGTTCCTCCCTGACCTTGCTCCCGTCATCATACCCGGCCCCGCCCCCTCCGCTCCTCCGACCTCGTTGAGGCACACCCCACCCCCTCCTCCCGCCACCGTCCCCGCCTCCACCCCGACCCTGTCCATGTTCCGCCCTTGACCCCATTCTCGTCCCCGACCACGCCACCGTCCCCATCTCCGCCCCCAACGCCATCCCCGTGCCCGTCCTCGCCCCGTTCTCCGACCCGCAGCCCTGTCTCCTTTTGCGTCCTCGCCTCAGCGCCATCGGCCCGCAGCCTCGAGACCAACTTGGCGCGTCCCGTGGCTCCGAAAGTTTCGCGGCGTCGCTGGCAGCTGCTCCCCCAAGGAGCAGCCGCGTTCTTTCTCATCTTGGGAATTCCTGCGCGGCCGCGCCCCTCCGCCCGCGCGCTTCAGCCAACTCGCGGCGTTGCTCCACGCCCGTTTTTCATGCACTTCCAGGCTGCTTTGAGACGAACAAAGACGAGAACTTTTGCATTCACGAAATATTGTTTCTTCTTGGAAGAAATATGCTGAGAAATTAATTAAATTAGTGAGTGAAGAAACACTACTAGTCCAGAAAGTGCATTCTGAGATAATTTAAGTTGCAACTTTTTATTAGATACGACAAAAAACAATTGATTTAAACAGATTTCGTATTCGAGAAATGTTGTACAAAGCCATACGAATATGTTCGGAAGAATAATTGCGATAAATAAGTTCTTAATATGAATCTGTTATAATTTAAACAAAAATGCGGACTTGTATTGTTTTTCACCTTAATGGAGATTTACTAACCTCTTGCCAAATAACAATGTATCACAAAAATACCACATTTTATTTTTGTAAGTATTTTCCATAAGTAATATAATTTCCGTCGTCCAATTTTCGAGTTGAAATCTTACGTCTAGTTCAGAGTTTATAACATTTTTCTGTCCAAGATACTGTTTGTGAACAGGCTCTGTTTTGACTTTCAATTCATTCGGTTAAAAGTCCACAAACCTGATAAAAAATGTGCAATTTTCTTTGGAAAGGACTCTGTGTTGTTTTATCTTTACGAGGTTTTCGCACTTGATAGCATGAGGTCTGTTATTATGCTTTCATCTTCTATCTTTTAAAGACAGACCTCATAAAATAATTGATCTTAAATGCGTGATATTCCATTTAAGCTCTTGAATATTTATTAACAAACTTGACTGTGAACACATTCTTTAAAAGCAAAATAATGAAAATTACTGGTTCTTCACTTACAGTTCTCTTCACTTCTCGCTCTTCGGTTTATTACAGGCACACTCTCGATCAGTGGCAAAACAAGTGAATTACTAATGTTAATATAACTGTTGGTGGTGTAAATACCTTTTTTTAGTAATGAATAAAAGACGGGTGTTGTTTGATATCAAATACGATTTGTGAGTATTATCAAATATTTGATACCAGACCACACTCGTCTTTTATTCAAGTGAATTACATCAGGCCCGTACCACTGGCAAATATCAATTGCGAACCATTCGGTGCAAGCAGCCCGAGTAGCCACATGTCTGTAATCCTGAGTGGACGGGCAGTACCTTTCCAGGAAAGAAACTGTTCTTTCGTTCGTAAAATAAAAGGAGCTGCCTGATTTGAAGTCAAATGACACATTGAAATGTTTTCAGTCTCAATATTTGAGGCATCCAGTAAGAGAGGGAGCCAACCCACAAAATTCAAAATATTGTTTCATGAACATATTCGATTACGAACACATTAAATAAGTCAACAAATCGATGTTTTGAATTTTGTGGGTTAGCTCTATCTCTTAGTGGATGCATAATTTAGTTCCATGACTTCTGCACTACATTCTGTAAAGAAAAAAGTACCAATTTTGGACTAGCACTTTGTTTTCACTCACCCATTCAATTGTGTCTGCAGAAGGGTATAACGACGAAGTTGTGGAATCTATCCACGTGCAAAACAACATAAATTCGTGTTCTATACTGTTCTAATGACGGTCTCCCTCTCTACCTTCTGTCAGTCTCCCTCTGTGACCTTTTAAACCTTCCGTCCCCTTCCCTTATCCTCACCTCTTCCCCCTTACCTACCCTCTCCGTTCTCTTCCTTTCCTCACTCTCCTCTTCTTTGACCCTACTTCCCCTTCCTTGACCCTTCCATTCCATCACATGATCCTCTCTCCCCCTTCTCTCCCCCTTCCTACCTTCCCCTTCTCTGGTTCTCCCTCCTCCCCTTTCTTGGACCCTCTCTCCCTATTCACTTCCTCTACCTCCCATTCTCACCCCTCCTTCCCTTTCTCACCCCATCCCCTCCCCTCCCCACCCTTCCCACTCCATTCCCTCCCCTCCTGACCCTTCCCACCCCTCCTAACCCATTCCTTCCCCTTCCTCACCCTTCTCACAACCCTCCCACTCCATTTCCTCTCCTACCCTCCCTCTCCCTTCCCCACCATTTCGTCCCCCCCTCCCTCATCCTTCCCTTCCCATTCCCTACCCCCTCACCTTTCCCTTTCCTCTCACTCCATTCTCTCCCCTCCCTCACCGTTCCCACCCCCCTCGCGAACCATTCTCTCCCCTTCCAACCTCCTCCCGCCCCATTCCCTCCCCCCAATCACCCTTCCCATAGTCTCCCCTCCATTCCCTCCCTTCCGCCTCTCTCCCTCGCTCTCGGTTTTATATGGATGCATCCCTGGCGCACTTCCTGCATATTCCATTTCCTGCTTTCTCCTTGGCGCACATCCGGGAAGCGCGACGCGGCGCGACGTCGCCGCGCGCCGGAAGTGTTCTTTACGAGACGCGCGCCGCGACGGCGATTCTTCTGCGCCGCCGGATATTGCTCCTTCGCGCGCACGTCCCCCCCCCGCCCCTCCCCTCCCTCTCCCAACGTCATCAAATTGGATTCTAAGCGGCCGCGCCGCCGACCGGAAGCGGCGCTGGCCTGCAAGTGCAGGTCGCCGACGCGACGCGACGCGACGCGACGCGCGAAGGACGATAAGATCAAATGCCCACCTCTCGCTTGCGGCTGGTGCTTAGTCGTTTCCGGTTCACGTTCGCTTGTGATTGATTGTAGGAGAGGCCATTATTAGACAGCTGGCCACTTCCCCTAGGACTCGGCGGCTCCTGGACAGATAAGGGTTAATAAACAGTGTTGTTGACCACAATGATATCCGTTGTTTTATCTGAAGGAGACGTCGCATTCGGTTCTTCAATTGGATGTTAAAGAAATGAGAAGTTTGAGTGCAATATGTGATGGGTACTCCATTTTTATTGGAGTTTGTGACATGCATCACGAAAGATTATAGTATCTCAAATATTTGGTCAACTTCTAAGAGTTTCAACTTCAAACAGTAATGTTATTCACGTATTGATTGAACAAGGGAATGCTATGTCGCTAACTTCGTTTACTTTTTTCGAATAATAATAATAATGTAGGTGTCGCGTTTTTATCAACTTTCAAGAACTGTTTTTCGGGTAAAGGAAGAAACGTCTTTTTCCATTATATGTCCCGTGGAGGGTAGTTCGCCTCGGTGCCGTTAGATCCCGCGGTCGGTCACCCAGACAGGAACCCTCGAAGTCTCGAACTTGCTTAACCTTCGTGACTACCTGTAGTTAGAGAATTCGGCTACCGACGCCGGTTTCGCGGTTGTGGCCTTTCAGTAGAACCATCCCAGCATTCGCGTGGATGACCGAGGTAAACCACCAAACCCCGGGCCCGGATTGAACGCGGGCCTCCCGAATGCGAAGTCAGCGCGTTATGCCCTGAGCCACTCCGTTCGGTATCCTTTATACGTTCAGCCCTCGAGGCTAAAGAATCGTCAGGAAAAGAAACACCTCACATAGCTAATATTTTTGCAAGCTGGGGGAATTTGAACCGAACTTTTCTTCTGACAGAGTTATCCATATTTTATTTATTGGAAATAAAGTGTGGATTTTCAGTGTATCGGGAGAGATGTCTCAGTGCATCAATCAGATGTCACTGCTGTCCCTCTGACCGGGAGGTCCTAGGTTCCAGTCCCGACGGCGGCAGGATTTTTGACACTAGCTTGTCAGCTAGGTCGAACTTAGTTGCTGTCTGGAGTAGAATTCTAGCGGCCGGCTGCTCTGATAAGTAGTTTTCCGTGGTTTCTCCGATCAACACCAGGCGAATGCAGGAGCAGTACCTTAACAAACGGGCCACGGACCGCGCGCGATCTTTTCTTCCTCTTCCTTGTCCTATCCTCAACCCTTACACACACACACACAACCACACATGCCGCGAGACCGTTCAGGAGCTTACAACTTGTCCCGGCTGGGGCGGTGCCCCGCTGGTGGGAAATTCCTGGTTGAGGGGAAACCCCGGTAGTAGACGGTAAGTCGGCGCCAGATCTCGCCATCCAGCAGGGAAATGATCATCGCCACTTCCCGAGAAAAACACACACTACACTTACGGGACTAGTGACCTAAGTAGTTGACGCGCCCGAAAACACGAATCAATCAATTTTCCTCGTGTGAATCAAATTTCAATCAAATTTCCTCGCATCAGTGGCAGGAACAATATGGGAATTTAAGATTGCGGGAATATAGGCCACGCATGACCGGCAAAGGTGTCTCTAGGCCGAAATGATGTCCCAGCAGTGCCTCTCACCAGGAGTCCCAGGCCTCGGGTGCTGGCGGCGGTAGGATTTTAGACACTAGAAAGAGAACTGGTTCAGATTTAGCCGATGTCTGGAGGAGAATTGTAGCGGCCGGCTGCTCTGCTAGTCGTCCGTGGTTTCTCCCAACACCAGGCGAATGCCGAAGCAATTCGACCTAGCTGTGTAGCGAGTGTCGAAAATCCGGTTATCGTCGTAATCGAACCCTAGGCCCTCCTGGTCAGAGGGACTGCGGTGATATCAATTGACCCGGAGCCTCGTTAGCCAGTGCAATATTGGAAGGTTTATGTCCATGTGTTAGGGCGGGCGTCTACTCGGTGACTTTTACAAAGGTTGTAATAAAAAGTAATGATAATTATTTTCTCTGAAATTACTTTGTGGACAGAGGTACTTACATTTACACATCTTCAATATATTAATGACCTTTTGCAAAGTATTGTGAAGGAATCGTACACCATCTGCGCTTCTATTTCGGTTGATGTCCCGTATTGAGCTCCCTATGGCATGAATAATTTCTTCTCTGATGTTGTACCAGCTGATCAGTGTAATATGCCACAATGAACACCACTTTCACAGCACTTTGTGTAATGCGCGGTGTCTTTGGAGGGGAATCGGGATGCTTCCATTTGCTGGATTGACGTTTCAAATTTGACTTATGCGATTGATTCGTGTTTCCGGGCGCGTCAACTACTTAGGTCATTAGTCCCGTAAGTGTAGCGCGTGTTTTTCTCTCGGGAGGTGGCGATAATCTTTTCCTCGCTGGATGGCGAGATCTGGCACCGACCTACCGTCGACTAGCGGGGTTTCCCCCACAACCAGGTATCTCCCACCAGTGGTGCACCGCCCCAGCCGGGACAAGCTGTAAGCTCCCGACCGCTCTCCAGGCATGTGTGGTAGTGTAGTGCATATGTTAGTGTAAGTGTGTGTTTAAGAGGAGGGATAGGACAAGGAAGAGGAAGGAAAGATCGCGCGCGGTCCGTGGCCCGTTTGTTAGGGTACTGCTCCAGCATTCGCCTGGTGTTGATCGCAGAAACCACAAAAAACTACCGATGAGAGCAGCCGACCTCTGGAATTCTCTTCCAGACAGCGACTGAACTCGACCTAGCTGACAAGCTAGTGTCGAAACGCTTGCCGCTGTCGGGACTCAAACCTAGGACCTCCCGGTCAGAGGGACTGCAGTGACATCAGGTTGATGCACTGAGACTTCTCTCCCGGTGGGCTTATACGAGCGGGCCCCGGTTTCGTCTATAGTGATGAATCCCTGAGAAAACGTCGTTACCTTCCCTTTCGTACCTGCCCAACAACTTCGATGCGACTGCAAAGCGGGGCCATTGTAGCACCTGAGAAATTTCGTGAGGTAGCCAAGGCGTTGCAATTTTGCGGTAACCCAGAATGTCGTACAGAAAGTGGAGCACAGTTTTGTGGCATACTCCGACTTCTGCTGCAAACACACGCCCAGGCCTGTTCGATCAACTTTCAACCAATTCGAGGTTTCTTCCTTTCGTTCAAGTGAACTCAGCTTGCAAACTTTTGGTTTGGACAGCAGATTTGGGCTTGACTATCTTGACATCAGGAGGAAATTACCACAAATTATTACATTAATTAAAATTATTCGTGGAATTGTTTATGCGCCTGACCTGCTGTCGCAGATTTCATTTTCGATCCCTCAGTTTATCTCTCGCTCATTTAGAATGTTTTATTATCCTGTTTCTATTGATAGGTTCGTTCATAATATAAATTGTTCAAATTAATGGAGTCAACTATTAATTTTTTCGGTAATTGTGATGCTAAGGTAGATATTTTTGTTGATTCCATTAATTATCCGTATATTTTATGGAATATAATTCATTATGTCAATAATGTAATTTTTTGTATACTCAAATAGTCCTTAAATGGGGTATCCCGCTTGACTTATTGTAAATAAAATAAAAAAAGACATTACAAGCTTTATCAGTCGAAATCGACCAAAAATGCAAAAACAAATCATAAAAATGGGTAATTTTCTTTTGTTATAACGAAAACAAATTAGTCTCTACACTCAAACATCCAATCTAACATCCAACAATGAAGCAAGGAGTTGAACTGGCCTATTTCTCTAAATGGGTTCGTTCTGTACGGGGATTATCCTTCACTGCATCCCAGCCTAATCTGAACGCTAAAACCCATCGTGCAACTGTGGAGTATGACAACGCTGCATCACCATATGCTTCACGTAGTCTCTGAAAACATTTTTGCGTACTACGACCTCATGCCTCTTCAATTCTGAGCCACGAACGGTTTCTATACTTTTGTAAACATAACGTTAGGGTTCTTGCACTATTGCTTAGAAGTTCAACGATTTACTTACTGCAGTGGACTGGCAGATGCCGATTGCTGCACCCACTGGTCTAACACTTCTTCCTTTTTTCTCCGCAGAAGGCAGCACGCCGACTCACCGGCTTTCAGTTTCAACGACACACTCTCATTACTTTTTATCCAACGCATGTATACGTGTGACATGGTTTCCCTTAAAGATTTTCTCGCTAGACACTGACGCAAGACACTTTCCTCAGGCTCGGCGCACGAAAATTCCCTCTGCCAGCTGCATCGCTGTAGCGTCCGCGCACAATCTGAGGAGCTCTCTTCAAGAGGCGGCAAAGCAAAAGCGCGTAGGTGCAAGTGCCACGCCCCCTTTTCCCTTCGCCCGGCGGGCGGGCGGGCGAGCGCTCGCTCCATTACCAGATTAATCAGAGGGCGCCGCCCACGCCGCCATCGGCGACGGGCACTCGGAAGACTCGCTCGGCTGTTGGCTAAAGTGGTTCGGTGTCTCCGGGGACGGGCCCACGTTCGGGGCTTTGCTTTATCGGGTCGCGATTGACGCGACGTTCAGAGCGCAATCTTGACCGCTTCCGGCATTAAAATAGAGGGCTCATAAACCAACTATTAGAATAGTGGATTGATTGGAGATGTGCAAATTGATAGCTGCTAAGTATCTTCTCTAACATAAATGTAAACATTTTGTTACTTTAGATTCGTTAATTAGCGTCTCCGGGCGCGTCAAGGGCTAAGGTAACTAGTCCCGTAAGTATAGTGCATGTTTTATCGCGAGAGTTGGGAGTGATCTTCCTCTGCATGACGACCTATGTCATCATGAAGGGATTTTCCCCAGTGAGATATATCCCACCAGGGGGACCCCGCCCCAGAGTGGACAATCCCTGAGCTCGCAACTGGTCTCCCGACAATTGTGGTAGTGTAGTGCATGTGAGTGTAAGTCTATGTAAGAAGTGAGGAAAGTACAAGGAAGTGGGAGGAAAGATGGCGTAATCCATGGCCAGTTTGTTGGAGTGCTCCTCTATCATTCGCCTAGCATTTATCGGAGAAACCACGGAAAACTACCGATCAGCCGGCCCTCTAGAATTCTTCTCCAGGCAGCGTGTGAATTCGATATAGCTGACAAAATATTGTTAAGAATTCTGTCACCGTCGGGACGCGAACCTAGGACCTCCCAACGCTGCGCCTGCGCTCGCTGGCTGCCCGGTGGGGCGGGGAGGTCTCGGGTTTCTGTTCCTCTGCATCAACTGGCCCGACGGCCTTCGACTGCGCGCTCGCCACCGCCAGAGGCGGCCCATTCCGTGGCCCTTCTCCGCCCTTCTCCGCTCTTCTCCGCCCTTCTCCGCTCTTCTCCGCCCTTCTCCGCCCTTCCCGCCCTTCCTCGCCCTTCCTCGCCCTTCCTCGCCCTCACTCGCCCTTCCTCTCGTTCCCTCACCATCCCTCGCCAGCCCTTGCCCTTCCTCGTCCTTCCTCGCCCTCCCTCGCCCTCCCTCGCCCTCCCTCGCCCTCCCTCTCCCACCCTCGCCATCCCTCGCCCTTCCTCACCTCCCTCTCCCACCCTCGCCATCCCTCGCCCTTCCTCACCCTTCCTCGCCCTCCCCCCTCCTTCGCCCTCCTCTCCCTCCCTCGCCATCCCTCGCCCTTCCTCGCCCTCCCACGCCCTCTCTCCCCCTCCCTTGCCCTCCCTCGCCCTCCCTCGCTCTCACTCGCCCACACTCGCCCTCCCTCGCCATCCCTCGCCCTCCCTCGCCATCCCTCGCCCTCCCTCGCCATCCCTCGCCCTTCCTCGCCCTCCCTCCCCCTCCCTCGCCCTCCCTCGCTCTCACTCGCCCTCCCTCACCCTCCCTCGCGATCCTTTGCCTTCCTCGCCCTCCCTCGCCCTCCCTCGTCCTTCCTCGTCCTTCCTCGCCCTTCCTCGCCCTCCCTCACAATTCCCCGCGCTTCCCCGAATTCCTCGCTCTTCCCCGACATTCCCTCGCTCATCTCCGCTCCCCGCCACCTTGCCACCCGTCCCCCACCAATACATGGTTTTCACCCCTCTTTCTCACCCTCTCCCACCTGTTCCCGGTCTTCTTTGTCTTTCCTCATTCATCCCTGCCTCTCTTTCATCCCCTACGCTCTTCACCACCATTCCTCGCTCTTCTTCGCCCTTGCACCTTCTTCTTTACTGTCCTTTTGCCCTTCTCACTCCACCCTTCCTTGGGCCTTTCATACTTTTCCGCCTTACCTTCCTTCGCCTTTCCCTCCTGTTTCAAAACATTTCCATCTCTTTCAAACCCCGTCGTTACAGTATCCTATCCGTTCACCCATCTCGTCTTTGTCCCCCCTATCCGCCCCGGCCACGAATTTTGCCGGCCAACCTGTCCCCGCCCTCTCCGCTACAGGTTTTGCCAGCCGTGCTTTCCACGACCTCCTCCGCCCCGCCCCCCGCCCCGCCCCCCGCACCGCCCCCCACCCCGCCCCCCGCACCGCCCCCACCCCACCCCACCCCCCCCGCCCCGCTCCCCGCCCCCCCGCCCCGCCCCCCGCCACGCCCCCCGCCCCCCGCCCCGCCCCCCGCCCCGCCCCCCGCCCCGCCCGCCCTCCGCCCCGCCCCGCCCTCCGCCCCGCCCCGCCCTATCGTGTACCCGCAGCGTCGCGTCGTTGCTAACTACACACTCCCCGCCCGCTGCCTCCGCCGTCGAGAAAATCTAGCTTTCGCAATCGCTCGTCGGTTCGGGATCCCGGGCCAGCGCTGCCAGCTTCATTGTTCCGTCTTTCCTTTGTCCCAGGTCCGGCACTTTGCAGTGACCTTGCGTGGGCGAGTGCTTGTAGCGCTTATCGGCAAGCCGGGTTGCTAAGGGCGTGGGCTTGGCGTGGATGTTAGTCTTTGGCTTTGGTATGTGTTGTCGCGTATTGCTAACCTGCAATCTACTGTGATCAAAGCTACCTAGCGTCTGGTGTGTGAATGGAGATATCAATAATACTACATTAACACATTCAACTTGTATATTTTGTTGGACGTTACGGCTTAGACAGAGGAATGACGCAGGCAGGAAATATTATAACTGTGTGTAACAGCAAAAAAAGTGAAAAATATATGCAGTAATATTTCCCCCTGTTCGCAAAATTACTTCTTTATATTTTACTGGAAAACGGGACAGTGTAAATCTCTAGCACATGAAATGTATTCTCATAATCACGTGTAAATTCTACCTTAAAAATATTGAAAGGTTTTTTAAGAAAACGTGGCAAATCCGTTTTTTAAACACGTCAAATATGACGTATTGAAAATATTTTTTTAGAGTAATTGTGATTTTCGAGAAACGGTAACTTAAAAAATCAAAGGGGTAGTCGAATTCTAATGTTTGCTTTTCTTCAGATAGCTGTTGTTTCATTCCAAGACTAATAATGTATGAGGATCGTTACACTATCCTTCCCTCCCAAGTAGCATTATCAAATGTGGTCGGAACATTTGTGTCCGCAGGAGGCGCTGATGCGTTCGACTGGGCCCTCACGCGCGACCCTTCACGTTGGAGCTGACACCACTCGCCCCGCCCTCCGTGCAGCTGGTGCCCGCCAAGCAGTACAGCGGCGCGCCCATCGGCACCAGCTACGACGTTCGGAGCCTACGTGGGTAAGCAACACTCACACTCCCTATACGCCCTCCGGCACTCCGTGAAGCTTGTGCCCGCCAAGTAGGTTTGCGGCATGCTACGACGATCAGGTCTAAGACTATAAAATCGTTTACACATTCGTATACACACAAGGCATAGCAGTTCTGTACAGATACGACGTGCGTGTCTAACACGGTATTCTAATCCACCAAGATACACCCACACATACTCTAACCCTGATATTTATTGGTACCAGCAATCACATGAGGCGATGGTGTAAAGGTTAGAGTATCGAAGTGTTATACCCAAGTTCGCGGGTTCAAACCCGATAGAAGCCATGGATTTTTAGGGGCGAAAAAATCCTTCGTACGCCTTCCTTCAGAGGGGAAGTAAAGCCGGGTGTCCCATGTTAATAGATTTACTGCATGTAATCTGCTCTGATCCTCAAGCCTAAATGACGCCTCTGAGCAAAATTCAAATCGCCTGTTTCGTCGCCCATGGAATACCTCTTCTCTGCTAGTTGGTGAAATTTGCGTGGTCAGACGGAAGAGCTGGTCTGATGGCCTGAGTCTCGCTACTTAAAATAAGACAATTCAATTCAATACATGCGCCTCTACTTTGGTTCCGAAATCCGCACACTCACGCCCACGATAGCACACCCACACAAAAACCATACGTAGAACCTACGTCACGTCGGTGAACGCATCCTTACAAACACACACACACACACCTACAGCACATGGTGCACCCGAATGGCAACGACAGCCCGAATGGCAGATTAGATGATGTCCGGCTGGGCGGAGCTCTCTGGGGGGACCTTCGTGAAATAAAACCCCTTATCCTGAGGCGCATGTCACCTCCGTATCACCTTCTAGTGGAAAAGAACATCGCCGTGTTCATTGTTATACCATGCGCTACACTTACGGCAGTAATACGCAATCTAATTAAATCTCCCGGGCACTGGCGGATTCAGGAGTGACATGGGGGCCACGCCCTCCCCCCTAAGGATTTAGTTTGCCTTCCTTCATTTGCCTTTTCCCGTTTGGCTTCGCAAGTTTCCCTTTACCTTCCACTATTTAGCAAACTAATTTAAATATTTATGTTAGAAGATAATTTAATTACTTACAAAATAATATTATGTAGTATCATGAATGCAGTACATAAATTATATGCAAAATAACAAACATTTTTACCACTTAACAAACGTCTACGACGCCCGCCCCAAATGATCGTCTGGATCCGCCTCTGCTTCCGGGAAAGCAAAGTATTCCTTCGCGCAGGTAATTTCAAATGAAAATCATTTTAAGACTGCCGTTCTGAGACGATTTTTAATTCTTAGAAGGTCCATTGAATTTTCAGGCACGCATTCACAACATAACTAAATAAATTATAAAAACTAAAAATTATATAAATTGTTAAATAAATTGTTGTATTGTGAATGTCTGTCTAAAAAATGAGTGGACCTTCAAGAAATTAACCTTTTGCACTCGTAGGGTATGTGTAACATTCGATCCACGATTTCCCTCCGCGGTCGGAGGTTTCTGAGCTCTGCGAGGTCCTACAACTCGTAAGGCATGCCTAGAATGACAATGGAAAAAAACGCTGCACAGCTCGAAAGCCGGTACTCGGCATTCCCCCTTTCCAGCCCGTTCTCCCATTATTGCGTCGGCATTGTTTAAAAATGGAATAGTAGTCACAATCTATTCACAATGAAAACGTTATTTTACATACCAGAAAAATACGTGGGCATCTGTGGCATGCCCTACGAGTTAATTAGGAATTTTGATGTGGCATCTGAGACATGCCATACGAGTTGTAGGACATGTCATATTACGTACTGTTACCAGCTAGTAACCATTATTCTCGTGGCATCTCTGACATGCCGTACGAGCCGTAAGAGTTGTATTACACTCGTTTGCTTGCGACTGCAAAGGGATAGATATCGTGTAAAGTGTGGGGTGTGCGCAGCGGTACATCGGTAATATAATAAATTGGTAATACGGTAAATCGGAAATACGGGTAAATCGGTACTACGATAAATCGGTAATACGATAAATCGGTATTACGATAAATCGGTAATACGATAAATCGGTAATACGATAAATCGGTAATACGATAAGTGGTAATACGGTAAATCGGTAATACGGTAAATTGGTAATCTGATAAATCGGTAATACGATAAAGTGGAATACGATAAATTGGTAATACGGTAAATCGGTAATACGATAAATCGGTAATACGATAAATCGGTAATACGGTAAATCGGTAATACGGTAAATTGGTAATATGATAAATCGGTAATACGGTAAATGGAACAATCGCCATAAATTCCAAATCCATACGTCCAACTTTGTGTTCTGTGGCAGCGGAGCGTCCGGACGAGAAGTGCCAGCGGCGCAGCGCGGTGCGCATGGGCATCCGCGTGCTGCAGCGCTCCATGGCGCCGCCCGCCGCCCCCGCCTCCCCCGGCGCCGCCCCCGCCCCCGCGGGCGACCCGGGAGCGCCCGCACCGCCCGCGCCGCCCCCGCCGCCGCACGCCTCCGCCGCCAAGCCCTTCCTGCTGAGCGACGGCACAGGTGGAGCTGGAAGCGTCGCTGGACCGCGCCTGCTACTGCCACGGGGACACGGTGTCGGTGCACGTGGCCGTCGCCAACAACAGCAACAGACGGTGCGGAGGATCAAGGTGAGAAAACCGCAGGCCGGGGATTGCGTTACAACGCAGGAAAATGAATTTCAACTTTCACTTCGACACGAATTGCTGAACGCATTTTATACAATTAAGAGGACACTGCAAGTTATACAGAATTTTAAAACCATTTTGTTTAAATAAAACGATCAAAATTAGAAAATATCACTCTCTTATATGATAGAAAAAAATATGCTCGGCAACTTTATTCGAAATGTAAAAACATACACTAAAACATTTTCAACGCAATCTGGAAACTCAATGCAATCCATGGGCAAATTCTTAAGTGCAAACAAGTTCAAAGTACAATAGTATTTCAAATTCAAAGCAGACAGAAAAACTGAGGAGGAACTCTTTCTATTTCCTCGCTGAATATTCATATATCGCTCGTGGATCTTACTGAAATTGAGCAGATTGTAACTCCTCCGTTTTCCCACTCAGTGTTAGCAGGAGAAATCTGCTATCAGAAGTCACGTGCTAGCAACAGTCAAATCTTTGCCCTCCGAAAACAATCCGCGAGCCCAAATATCCAGATATACTCGTACAGATATTGTAGGTCTTTGTAGTGTCAGTATTAGAAATGAATGTTCACGTGAACGTAGACGAAAACTTCTTCCTATAAAAGTGGATGTTCAAGAGCATATTGAAGTGAGTGAGGGTGTGTGTGTGTGCCAGGTGTTCGTGGTGCAGCACGTGGCGTGTGCATGTTCTCCAACGGCAAGTTCAAGAACGTGGTGGCGGACGGCGGCGAGCGGCGCCGAGTGCCCGCTGGGCCCCGGCTCCTCCCTGCGCCGCACCTACGAGCTGCACCCTGCGCGCGGCGCCACCAAGAACTGGATCGCGCTCGAGGACTCGTTTCAAGCCGCGCGGGCGCCGCGCTCGCCGCCACCGTGCTGGGCCCCCCGCCCGGCTCCCCCGCCGAGCGCAACGTCTTCGCCATCTACGTCGACTACTACGTCAAGGTGGGTGCTCTTCCCCCGCCCGAGCGCAACGTCGCACTACGTCCTCTTCGCCATCTACTACGTCGACTACTACGTCAAGGTGAGAGCTCTT
>JAHLJT010003656.1:41458594-41541957 GCA_031308135.1 Acheta domesticus | reverse complement strand
GGGTAGTAGTTCTCTGACTCGTTTTAGGGAATGGAGGCCTGCGAAGACTTTTTGGCAAATCTTACCTACTTGTGTGGTCCAACTAAGTGTGTTGTCTATATGTATTCCTAAGTTTTTACATCGCTACACCAGGGAACAGGAGAGTTACCTATGCTAATTTCCGGAAGGGAGGATTTCTCCAATTTGTTCAAAGCGTTGCGAGAGCCTATCACTAAGCTTTGCGATTTCATTGGATTTAATAAGAGACCAAGGGCTTCTGTCCATTTATTGAGAGCGTTTAAGTCATCGTTTATTTTCTGGGCTAATGAGTTCAACTCCGATGGGTATCCACTTATATAGATTTGTAGGTCGTCAGCGTACATTTTGTGTTTACAGTGATTGAGGCATTGTCCTACGTCATTTACATAAATTAAAAATCCTAAGGGTCCTAGAACCGTTCCCTGCGCAATACCACGGGATGTTTTAAAAGCAGTGGATTGTTTTTCACCAGATACAACGATTTGCTGTCGGTTTGAAAGATATTGAGTGAACCATCGTATTGTGGGTTTAGCAAAACCCAATATTTTCATTTTTTCAAGCAGAATTTCGTGATCGACCGAGTCAAATGCTTTACTAAAATCTAGAAGAACAAGTATTGTTAATTTACCTTTATCAATGGAGATTCTAGCGTCTTCAATAATATTTAAGAGAACAGTACCTGTGTTTCTGCCTGATCGGAAGCCATATTGTTCGCTAATGAGATTTTTGCTTTCGAGGTAACTTATAATTTGACGTCGCGCAATTTTTTCTAGAACATTTGAAATCGTAGGTAGAATACTTATCGGTCTGTATTCAGGAGGGTTTGCAGTAGTTTTAGGAAGAGGGTGGACAAGCGCGGTTTTCCAAGAGTTTTGATACGTACCACTTGCTAGGGAAAAATTTATAATGTCAGTTACAATGGGGTATATAACTTCGGCACTGACTTTTAGTAATTTAGCATTGATATTATCTGTCCCTGAGGCGTTTGATTTGAGGCTCTGAATGGTTTTAAAAATTTCATAATGATTTGTAGATGCAAAAAAGAATTCTTCCTGAGTGTGTACCGAAACGGATCGTAAGGTTGAGAGAGTTTTGTTTTTTGAGAAATAATCGAAGTGAGGAGCCATGTTAGCAAAACGCTGGTTAAGAGCATCAAGGGGTGTATCGATTTGCGATGGGGTTCGTGATTTGCCTAAGCCTAAAGTGCGCAGCGATTTCCATACTTGTTTTGAGTCTCTGTTCGTGCCAAGAATACTATGGTAATATTTAATTTTAGCGTTCCTAGATTTTTGCGTTACAAGATTTCTCAGTTTCTTGTAAGCATCTCTGTCATGTTCGCACTTTGTGTTACGAAATACATTGAAGGCGGCATCTCTCTGTTTCATTAACATACGTATTTCCTCCGTTAACCAGGGAGCGGGGGGGCGTGTCGCGCGAGCTGTCCTAATTGGAATATGCCTATTAAGAAGTTCCGTCAGTAAGCGCGTAAAAGTATTTACTTTTCTATCTATACAATTTTCTTGATTTATAAGATGCCATGGCACAGATAAGCCGTCGGAAGTAAATGCTTCCGAATTGAAGTTCTTATATTCACGGTATTTAAAGATTTGGGCGTATATTTTGGGCATTTCATGCGATATGATAAATATATTAGGTCATGTTTAGATATCCCGGGAACTGACATCTGCCCATGGTGATTTACTTTCTCGTGATTTGATACTATCATATGGTCAATCCATGTGTCTGCGCCGGCAGTGTGATGTGTAGGATTTAGCGGCAGAATCGCAAGGTTCATTTCGTAAAAGAAACGCTTGAAATTCTCGGCAAGCGGTAATGGTGAACGAAGATTGCAATTAAAATCGCCCATCAATATTATGTTTTCATACTTGGTTGCGCAAGATGCAATTACATTGCCCATGGCCTCAATATTTCCTGTTTTTGGTGGGCAGTACACCACCGCTAAGGCGCATTTTTTGCCAAAAATTGAGACTTCGATGAAGAGGTATTCATTAGACAGATTAACTTCGCCTGTCGAAGATGCGATACATTTATAAGCAAGATCATCGCGGATATAGATACCGACACCTCCACCACGTGATGCGACACTAGGATTCCTATCGGTTCTTAGAAAATGGTAGCCGGGAAGTGAAACAAGAGACGTGTTAAAAGTCGCCTTTAGCCACGTTTCACTAACAAGGAGTGCATGAAAATGGTGCAGTGTGACTAGCTCTCTTACTTCATCGATATGGCAATAGAGGGACTGTGCATTTATATGTCCTACAAAAAATGATCGCGACGGGGGAGTTGAAATATGATTACGGGAACCGTCGGCGTGTAGCAACGGTTGCGTATCTAGTTCTGGTACAGAAGAATGAAGTAGGTTTGAATTCTTGTTACCTGTTAGTGACGTCATGCCTTGAGAAAGGGGTATTAAGAAAGAGTGGAAATAAACAAGAGAAGGGAAGTGTCTTGGAAATACCAAGAGTGCGTTTGGCTGTGGTGAGAGGGGTAAGGTTTTGGGGGAGGGCGCTCCTACGCTAAGCGGCTACCTGCAGCTTGCAGCTCGGCCTTTGTCTGCACGCGGGCACGGCCACTACCTGTTTTAACGATGATAGTTCCGTCTTCTGTCCACACGTTCCTCAGCCCAAAAGTAGAAATAGCTTCATTCAAGAGATCCAGGCGAGCTTTTGTTAAGTCTTCCCGAATGGTCATGCCAGAACTTTTCAGCTTTCTCTTTTCGCGGAAGACCTCCCGGCGCTTCCTGTAACTAACAAATTTTACAATGAGTGGGCGGGATTTCCCAGGGATCCTTGGTCCCACTCTGTGGCATCTATCGATATCGTTGCGGTTTAAATCAACACTTATCTTTTTCGCCACGTCGATCGCCAGCTGGTCTGGATCTTCACTGTCGCTTTCTTTTACTCCAAAGATCCGCAGGGAGTTCATCTCCAGTGTCGGGTGTACATCTCCAGCTGATCGGTTTTTGCGTCCAGTTCTGCCTTTAAATTTTTTATTTCCCGGTCACGTTCTGCAAGTTCCCTGCGCAAATCATTTATTAAATCTGTGTTGAAGCGCATACTCTCCTCTAACTTCGTGGCGACCATTTCGGTGAGAACGGACGCTAAGGATTCGAGGAAAGCAGGACACTTCACCACCTCTTGCAATGCCGTGTTCAACTCTGCGTTGATACTGGCCGCGCTAGAGTTGGATCTATTGGTCCTTGCCATGCTGATGGAGATGGAGATAATGAAAGAAAATTGATGGCGAAGGGAACAGAAGATAGATAATTTCCAGCAAAGGAGTGAAGTTATTAGCTATTGCTCGTATTTGAAAATTTGAAATTCTAATATATGCTACAGGAACAAGGCAAAATTTAAATGGAGAAAACGGACAGTGGAGTTTGATAACTACCTCAAAAGAAATAAGTTCAAAATAGAGTATGCAATAAGCGATATCACTGCAGTTACAGTTACGTTATAAAAAGAACAAACCAAAAAGACAAATATATAAGAAGCGTGCAACACTTATCTTTCAATCCTTGCGCTGCGACGACACCGCCGGTGCAGTACACTAAGCCTTTGACCACCTGCAAGAAAACTACCTGCGCCTAAGCTCGGAGCGCTCCGGGACGGTGTTCACTCGACAAGGGACATCCACAGAATGAATACTTTACAAAATATTTTGGAACCTACATCGAAACAAATAGTGTTTTTACAAGAAGTCATTCAGCATGTTGACTGTATGCTACGTGTTAGCAATATTAAAGTGGAAATTACTTGTATTTATAGTTTTGAAGGCATTTTGGCCTTATTAATGTATTCGCAAATATTCGATATTCCTGGCAATCGTTCTAATGCTCCGTTGGCAGCCACTGTGATACCATTCCGTTTGCAGACAAAAGATGACGTGATTTGAAAATAAAGGATTACCATTAAGCTAAGAGAGAACGTAAGTCGAAATAAAATATAAAATATGATCTGTAGCATCGGGCAAGGAAAAGACACAGACAGAATAATTTGGAATACACTTTCAATAAAGCAATTGACACTTCAGTAACCGTAATTTTTAGCATTAATTTAGAAAATAGAATTACATTCCAAAAATAAATAAATAATCCTTCTGAGATAACAATTATGCTGACAAAGAAAAAAAAGAAAACGCGGAAGTTACAGAGAAGAAGTAGTGGTAGAAGAAGGGGAAAAGTGCAAAGATGGAGACGATTTGAAGGGCGATAACAGTGTATTTAAATATTGTTTGATTCCAGTAGATTGTTGGATGCAGTATAATTGACGAATAGTATGAGTTAAGCTGGCATGTATTAATTCAACATTTTGGTTAAAAAATATAAATATTTTGTGATTCTTTATCTTTTTGTGCAGAATTATATGCGGTTTTGTTGTTTTAATGCGTTAGATGCTTTAACACAATGTATTCTTCACAATTAACAGTTATTAATTTTGGCCACAAAAATGGGTCTCGGAAACCACAGTGCGGTGGCAGCACCGTCAACACTGGCTACATGGGATAGGTATTCAGTATCAGGCGCTGCCCGGATAATAATTAGGTAATTCAGCCGCTGCCCGGAGGAGAATTCTGGACCAACAGTTAAGTTTTCCGTGGTTTCTCGTATCAGTATCAGGCGCATGTCGGAGCAGTACCCTAACAAACGGGTTCACAGACCGCGCACAGTCTTCCCTTCCTCTTGTCTAATCCACACCCCTTACTTATACACACTTGCACTTACCTCCGCTACACTACTGCACATGCCGGGAGACTAGACGAGAGCTTAGATCTTGCCTTCGCCTGGGGAGGTGCCCTTCTGGAGGGACATACCTGGCTGGGGAAAACTCCGCTAGTTGACGTGTAAGTCTGCGCCGGATCTCGCTATCCAGCCGGGGGGTATCCCTGTCACCTCATGCGATAGTAACATGCCCCCCCACTTACGGAACTAATAACCTTAGCAGTCGACGGGCCCAGAAACGCTAATTAGTCAACAAAAATCAACACTCCAAAAATCAAGCTCCAAAATAAAAAATTTTGATATAAAGAGAAAAATTAAACTTGTTGGAAATGGACTGCCACAAAATGCAAATATTTGATCCTGATAAGTGTTTTTCCTCATAATTTCTAAGAGATACACAATTTCAATAACACTAAACTATATTTTTAATTTTTCTATGTAAGTACACACTAATGTGTCTCCTGGCGGACTCTTTTCTCGGCCTCGTGCCAGGTGTTTCTCCAATAGCTAGATCCTAGGTTCGAGTCCCGACGGCGGCAGGATTTTCGACACTAGCTTGTCAGCTAGGTCGAATTCAGTCGCTGTCTAGAAGAGAATTCTAGCGGCTGGCTGCTCTGATCGGTAGTTTTCCGTGCTTTCTCCGATCAACACCAGGCGAATGCCGGAGCAGTACCCTAACAAACGGGCCACGGACCGCGCGCGATCTTTCCTTCTTCTTCATTGTCCTATCCTCTCCTCTTCCACACACACACACTAACATGCACTACACTACCACACATGCCGGGAGACCTGTCGGGAGCTTACAGCTTGTCCCTGCTGGGGCGGTGCCCCGCTGGCAGGAGATACCGCTGGTTGAGGAGGAAAACTCCGCTAGTCGACGGTAGGTCGGCGCCAGATCTCGCCATCCAGCGGGGATAAGATCATCGCCACCTCCCGAGAGAAAACACGCACTACGCTTACGGGACTAATGACCTACTTAGTTGACGTGCCCAGAAAAACCCGAACCAATCAATCAATCCCTCCAATAGCTAGCTCCTAGCAGAGCCACTAGATTGTAAGTTGGGTTCATGTGCTGGGTTCTTGTTAGTTCACTTTGGCTCAGAGCCTTCGCCCGACGAAGTGAGTCTGGCTTGGGTGGCTCAGGACGTCAATTGATGTCGCTACAGTGCCTCTGACTGGGAGGTCCTAGAGGTCGCGTCAGGATGTTTGACACAGGTAGATAGCTAGGTCGAGCTCAGCCGCTGTGCACTGGGTAATTTTCGTGGTTTTTTTCTTTCTTCGATTTTTCGAATACCGACATCGAATAAATCTGGAAGCGCTTTGCCGTAACAAATATGTGACAATACACGTGAACATTGTAGGTTGTAAGAGAAAACGAAAGTCAATGTTAAGGATGTTACTTACTTTCATTTATATTTTTAAATTGTCAATGTATATTCACATAATTCATACCTTTTCCTACTTAACAGACGACTGTGATTAATACATGCCCGAGCCCGGAGAACCACAGCCAGTGTATGTAGTACAATAATTTACACAATATAAAAACATTATTTATTTATTTAACATACAAAACGAAGTACACAGTAGCTTCAACTGTCAAACAATTTAAGCGAAGCATCAGTTTCAGTAACACTATAGCACCTAAAAAGCCTTACAAAATCCTAATTGCAGTGAAATGACAATATACAATTTAAAACAATTTTCTACATTCTTATATTAAAGAATTTCATTTCGCATTTGAAATGCAGCTTTCATAAAACTTACACAACATTTATTCCAAATATTAATGTTACATATTTTCTCAAAAATTTGAAGTTTTGAAAGTGAATAGTCATAATATTTTCAATCCAAGGAAAACATGAACACATCAACACCACCAATAAATATTGCTCAATAAATTATATATTTGAAGCAAATGTCTAATGTACACTGTATTCAAATACGTGTTTGTGTAAATGTGTCCTGCCCTTAAAAGAGACAAAGTCAACTGCCCCGAACAGAACAGATGGCTCAATTCTACATAACATTCGCACTATGCTTAAATACTCAGGAAAGGTAATAATATGACATGAAGGATATAAAAGCGAATTTACGTAGACTTCCGCTCATGACTTATATCTCTATGGCCAATTAATGAGCACGAGACCCGTTCTTGGCTCTCAGAAGTTTTCGAATCGAAAAAAGCTTACTAACCTTATTAACAACGTATTTTCCAATACGCCAAATTCAGCATTGCATGTATAAGAAATGAACAAAAATGGAAAGAGTAGTGTACAGTAATATGCACCATATAGAACACAACATTTTCCGAAACTTAAGAGAATGTTTAAATAATATATCAGACTAATTTGAAACAGTTTTACATACAGTCCTTCAATGTAAAAAGAGTTTTAAGTAAATGAATTATGCATTTTTAGTTTCCTCCTGTGCTATATTTTTCGACACTTGATAGGACGTTTGTGTAATATGACGCGTGCAACAAAACTGTAATTGCAGTTTGTGCAGCTTCGTAACTTTTAGAATTTGCTCATTTCTTTGTGTTCTGTTCAAATAAGAATGACTAAGGAAACCAAATCCGAAAATGTTACATACCAAAATCCGGAAAACCTGCAAATGTTTTCCAAAGTATCATTAATAGTTTGCAAGGCGTAGTCGAAAAAATATCTTTTATGCTGAAGATTTTCGTTGAATCGTATTACTCACAATGCCATGCTTTTTTCACATTTTTGTTTCCGATGTGATGGCAACGCGATTGAAAAGTTGTATTTTTTAGCGGAATATATTGTGTTCTTGGGAGCTCCTGTTGCCTTACTTCTGCATCCACCCTCGTGGTTCGAAGAGTATATGGATCGCTCTCTCAATCAGCCAGAAAATTCTGAAAACCTATCAAAAAGACCCGTGTGTACGAAATATAATCATTACTCCCAATTTAAAATGGTTCAAATAATACTTCCTTTCTTGTACTTTTATGTTGTTTTTTTTTGTAAACATTAGTGCACCTTCCACATAATTATTTTGAACTGATCAAACGCTTTGAACTCTAAGTATGGTTTTACAACTACTTTTTAATAACTAGGTGGTTCTTATTAGAGCAAATGTCCTCGCAAGGGAACCTAATCTTATTTTCATAATTTTCTGGCTCAGGGAAATGTTGAAGCATTACGCCTCTCGCCAACAAACCCTGGCCCTACATTCTCTCACTCGCATCTGGAAAGTCAGTGTAGGTGGTTAAGATAAATATATTTGCACTTATTATCTAATTTGGTACACAAATATGTCACTTTGAACAATATACATAAATCTCGCTCTTATATACAGATTTACATTTCAATGACTATATCAAAATACGTCCACGTTATTTTAGAAGAAAAGACTACCTAGTAAGCTGGTTTCGGTGTATTATTAATTAGCTTGGCATTGGTAATTGACAATTTTTTCACTCAGCAAGTGCAAATAATTCCGAAGCAATTCATTGCTTTTATTTCGTGACAATCACATTTTTCTTTGTGATTTGAAAATCAAATGTTGAAAACATATTTTGACACTTTTGCTAATGCACAAAGCCACAGTTATAGTAGTAAATGAAACCCTGAAAACTGATAAGCGTGCATAGGACTGAAACATGCGTAGATTTTGTGCTTCAGAAGAAAGGTACACCTTGAAGGTGACATCATCAGGATATACCAATCTTTTGACGAAACTGTTTTATAGACAATAGTCTATTCTGGTAGTTATAGTTCAATCATTCTCATTCATTTTCTTTAGCAGTTACCTTGCACACAAAATAGAAGATTACTGCAAGTAGAAATTGAGTAACTTTTGTGTATGTCATGGATTAACAAGAAGAAGAATAAATAAAAATAATGTTTATTGTAACAAAACAATGATATATAATGAATTAGTTTACGTTTATATTGTATACATTTAAAAAAAATATTTAATACGCTTGTAACAAGTAATGTACTTCAGCTTCCGGGTCAATGACCCCATCTCGATCAGGATTTGGCCAGTTTCCCTGATCCACTGAGCAAATGCTGAGATGACCCCTTGTTTTGCTTCTGGACGTAAAAGTAGCTTCGCTGTGCGCACGTTTTGTTGAGCACTCCTTTTGCTTGTAGTTCATTTACCGTTGAAACTGATTTTCTATAACTCGGGAACAAACATTTTTCAAATATTTTTATTTTTCTAAAATAATTATTTTTTAAATTCATTTTTTCGTTTTCTATTTTCGTTTTTTCATATTTTTAATTCTGGCCCTCAAGAAAATGTGCGCAGGTGAGAATGATGAGTGGTGAGATGAGAATGATTGAACTCTTTTCCCACACATCATATAAGTTTTTACTGTTTTTTGACAAATAAAGAAATTAAATTAAAGAACAAGAAATGTAAAGTGGTATGGAACCAGGAGAGAAGCGCAAAAAACTAGTTTTCTTAACACGTTTCACACTTTTACGATGAATTGACCTTCGGAGTTTGCGCTCATTTAACCACGTAACATAGCCAACTGATTCAGGTATCTTAATTTATAAATCTATCATTCGTCCCGCAATAGCATGCTTGTTCTATAAAAGGTGGCACTGCAAAAACACATTAACGAAAGTTAGAAGTTGTTCTAAATAATTTTGTTTACGTGAAATATTGAAAGATCCTTGGTTTATTTGTAATGACAAAATTTTAAAAGAACTAGCTATACTTCAATAAGTACGTATATTTCAAAATTATCAGATGGTTTTTATTCTTCTTTTCCATCTTGTCCAGCAACTAATACATTTAAATTAGACAATCATGTAATAATTTGTCCCGCATTAAGACTCGATATTAAGAAGATCTCTTTCAACCTCCTTAATTAGCAGTATGAAATTCAAACTAAAAGAAAAATATTAATTAAATTGTAAATAAATTAATATGTAGGACCCTTCATGGGTTACCTTAGGAATTATTATTCAATATTATTTGTTCTAGTTTTCAGAATTGTGAAAAAAATATAATTGTACACGTCCTTGAAAGACATTTATCTGTCAAACAAGAAGAATAAATAATATTTAAAAAAATTAAATTGTCTTTAAATAATTGAAGAACAAAAAAATGAAATTGCTAACTTACCTGAACTCTTCCATATTCTGTCATCTACCCACGTTTTACTGTTATAATGTGAAAAATATTGACAACCTTCCAAGTGCTTAATTTGATGATTGATTATTAATGTCACTTACGCAAAAGAAACAATTACACTTCAGAAGGCGAGAACGAATTCAACGTTTTTGAACATTTCTTCAAATGTATAAATATTTTCAATCTGTGAACGACTTTCTCAGTCTTTTAAAGAATGAAGCTTACTATTTCAAATTTAATATCGTGGTCAGAATACCGTGTGTGTTTTAATATGTAGGGGTAATAATATGTAGGTCAAATGGTAATTTTTGGTGAGTCCGAATCCTAAAATTTTCTCTTACACTGCAATATTTCTTACTTGTACGACATTCGTTTTACTACAAATGAGATAATGTTATTTCTGTTCAATACAAAAATAAGCAACGGATATGCCACATCGTGTTACGTATGTTAACGAAATTAAATGCTCACCGTGTTAGAGAAAATCAAGAAATATTATTAACGTTGTAAAGAATACATCTCTTATGAGGTGAAACTGCATAAAATTACGGTTTTTAATATTTAATTATTTCCTCTATCCGATTATAAGCATATTTTAGTGCCTCAACCTTTATAAGAAGTCCCTTTGCTTGGGTGCGGACAGTTGAAGGAGCATAGTTACTTATTTTCCTTCAAAGGTTTCTCTTCCTGGAAGAAGGAAAATATGCTCCAACAGAAAGTTTAAGCAATAAAAACCTCACAACTGGAAAATAGTTTAACATGATCAAATACCATTTACACTTCTCAGATAGTTTGAATGTCGGGAATTCATAAAATTAACAGTGACTACACAATAAACTTCAGTTTTCATCTTGCACTAACAAGTTCAACTACAGTAATAAATCTTCTCTCACACATTACTGTTCATTGGCAATTACCCTTAATCCTTTTCACATGAAGCAGTTACCGCTACAACGAAAGTTATGAAGTTCTATCTATATGCTTTCTCGTTTTCTACTCTCACATATTTCAACGCTAAGGCCTCGGCTTCTTTAAAAGACCAAATGTAAGACCGCGGCATGGTTCCTGTGAATGTTGAGTCTTTGGCGACTTGTAGTATGTCTCATGAAACTACACTGCTTACAAAATATCCGAGTAGAATTATTTTAATTTAAAAAATGTGGTCTTTTGGATTTCTCCTAAGCAATATCGCGATGTATTTTGATGATATTTTATCGGTAAGCAACGCCATAATATTTATAAGTATGCTTTGCCCCCGGGTGATTGCTTGCAATCTATTCCTCAAAACTGCACAAATACAAAATAAAAAGAACGTAAACACGTATTATCCTAAATGAGATTGCAGGGAAGGGATTTTAAACTCCCGACTATCTATAAAAAGACGATTTTTTCAACCAGCTGAAGCAGTTTTACAGACCATCCTGATTGATTGACATGAAAGGAATATTGGGCTGCTCTTCATCTTATGTTGAAGTTTCAATTTGTGATATTGCCACAAGCTCAATTACAATTCCACAAGGCAGGGAATAAAGAAAATAAGTACTCGTAGTTTAATCTGGTCCCTCCACGATCATGTTACGTGAACCTGTTTCGTCTTACCCGTCTGGTAAACGAGTAGTTTTTTGACAAGGCTATGGATAAGTGGAATACGTGTAGAATATATGCATTTAATTGCGAATAAGTACTTTAGTAGTAAGTCACGTGAGGAAAATGAATTAAGGTAAGGTATTGAAGTATAGTTTGGAGTAAAATGCGTTTGAAAGCCCCGCCATTTGGTAACGCGCGTCCAAAGCGAGACAAATTTGCCTCTCAAATTTACTACAGTTTTCCTAAGCAAACGTAACCCATTTGCCTTAAATGTACAACTTTTCGAAACACTGCCCAATAAATAGCGCATTCCACATATGTCCCAATCACATCTTTGCTTTAGTTGTGTGCGAACCGCACACACGAATCCAATACACGAGCGCCAAGTGGTCTCAACCCGAGAGGTTGCGAATGACACCACTGCGCTGGTTGAGTTTCAACAAGGAACGGGTTCGTGTAACATGTTCAGAATCAAGTTTTGTTAAATATGTACAGGAAAGAGAGCGACGTGCCATCTTCGGGACGAAGATGGGCAATGGAAAAACCAGAGGAAGGTGCCGCCAGACGTCCGCCGAGGTGAGAACACAGGACGCGCAAACTCTTTGGGCGCCTGTGGGTCTGTCATTGTCCATCAGTCGCAACGCTGCAATACACGATGATACCATCTGAGCGTCCACGACTCCTATGCATGCCGTCCTTCCCTCGCTGGCTCTTCTCTGTCCAGCTTCTGTCACCTTCATCGTCCCAATGTTTCACGACACAACCGCCTCTCGTAGCGGCTGCCAATTATATTTTTGGTTGTAATCGTTCGTTATCAAAATTCCGAGAAAAATATGTTTCTCAGCTTCTAATCTCTAATTATGTATCTCCTTGGTATTATTTATTATCACGTTTAAAGAACGTTGAACAGATGTAAAGCAGTTGTGCGTCTAGTCGACAGTTCACGTTAATATTCATATTGTTTAACAGTCAAACACCACCTTCACCACCAAAACCACCACCACCATCACAATAAGGTATCGTACTATTAGGGATGGCAACTAAATATAGTAGTAATAGCATTTTATATGTCAGCATATTGTTGCAGAAAATAGCATTCGATTTTTTGCAATATAACCCAAATTAATCAAATTAAAAAAATAACACAATATGAAAGAGTATTTTAAAAAAATTCATTATGAACAAAGAATATCGCTATATTTAAAGTTTACAACATTTTGTAATTCCGTGAATTATTTTTTATCCTTGCTAGTTATAAAAATGGAAACTGGGTTGACAACTTATGCAATTATTAAACCAATGTTGAAAAAGGCTGCAGTTTAGGTCGTTCGACTATATCTAATGGTGGGAAATAAAATGTATTGAAATTTTTTTAATATCTCTATTTGACATGTTAAATGTAGTACAGTTTTTCAAAATTATTCGTAGCAGAAACAATTTAGATGATGTTTATGACGTGGTAAAAATTTGGTTCCTTTTTTACACACTACTAACATAATGAATGTAAATTATGATGAATTTATTTACTCTGAATTTACTTCAGCTTTAAGTCTGAAACTCTCGAAAAAAGAATAGGGATATCGAAATATAATACTTTAACATATCGTTTTGTTCCTCCTACACACTGCCATACCAATGTTCCGGTATTTATAAAAGCATCGACGGGGCTTCCTCAGCTTAAGTCAAACAAGTATTGGCAGGGAGAAGTCCGAGAGAACTATAGGCAGTGTTGCCAATGTTGCATATGCCATGACACTGCGATCTTCTCGTCATCCACCCTGAACAAGTTCGCAATTCGACAGCCGAGACAATAGCTGCTCTTCCTGAAAGATGGCGTTTCTCGATCTACAAAGACTCCATTTCAGTTAAGTTATGTTAATGCCTTATTTTACGAGGCGAGACTCGGACCATCAGGCCCGCTCTTCCGTCTGACCACGCAAATTTCGCTACTCTGAACATCTAGCGGAGAAAGAAGGTATTATCTCGGGCGACGAAACAGGCGATTTGAATTTAGCTCAGAAGCTTCATTTAGGCTTGAGAATCGTTTACATGCAGTAAATCTCCTACATGGGACAGCCGGCTTTACTTCCCCTCCGAAGGAAGGCGTACGAAGGATTTCCCCCCTTAAAAATCCACGGCTTCGATCGGATTTGAACCCGCAATCTTGGGTACAACAATCCGACATGCTGACCGTTATATCATCCGAATCCGAATTTCAAAAAAAAACAGTTGCCATCCCTACGTACTACACCAACCGTAGCGAGCGATCCCAACCTCCAAAAGGACGAGCGTGGCGCTAAGGTGAGGGCCCGGCGGCCGATGAGGCGGTGGCGGCGGCGGCGGCGGCCTCGGCGAAGCAGCAGAAGGCGGGGTGCAAAAGTGCGAGGCCGCCGATGGGGCGCTTTCGGGCGACGTCGCCGCCCTCGCCCTCGCCTTCGCTGCCCCCTCAGGGCGGACGGCCGGGCTCCTCCGCGCACGCCATGATGACGTCTTCGTCCTCCTGCGCAGCCAGCGCAGACACGGTTAGCCCCTGCCCCGCCCTGCACCACCACCACACACACATACACACACACTACAGATTGATCCGGCTCGGAGGACCAATTTCAATGAGTCAATTAACTGATTATTTTGTGGTTTCGCGCGCACTAACTACTAAGGACATTAGTCCCGATAGTGCAATAATGTTAAATCCTGGAAAGTGGCGGTGTTCCTCCACTGCTGAAGCGTCAGATTCGGCGCTCACCTACACGTCGACTTGCGGGAAATTCCCTCTCCTGGTACCTTTACCAGTCAGACATCGCTCCACTCGGAACAAGCTTTAAGCTCCAGTCTGATTTCTAGACATGAGGTAGTAAGTGCGTCTGCGTAAGGAGAGAAAAGGAGAAAATATTGAGGAAGGAAAAATCGTAGGCGGTCCATAGCCTGTTCGTTAATGTACGGTTATTCTCCACTATTCGCCTGGAATTGATCTGAGAATTCACGGAAAGCTTCCGATCACTACAGTCAGCCGCAAAAAAGTCTCGTCTGGTGTAGGGTAATTTCAATAATAGAGGCTCCACATACGTCTGATCCACGCATAATCAAAATATATCAATAATAGATTGAAACTTTTAGAACTGATACGATAATAATATGCTAAAATGGCATTTTATTAAATTGTATTAGATTGCTACAAGAAATAACAAATACCCGATTGATACGACATTAACGTCTTATCACAACAGTACTTTTATGTAGGTATGATAGGATGCTATGAGAAACAATGTATACTCATTGAAACTACTTTATAAAATATCTCAAATGGTGCTCTTAAGTTTTATATGTTCACTAACGTAATTAATATTACCTCAAATTGTTCGGGTAACCCTAACATGTTACTCAAATTTGGTTACACTTCAGAATGTGTGCTAGCCGAATGAAAAGGGGTATTGTTGCCACGCGGCGCCATTGTTGTTAGACGTCATTGGGAGAGGCGGACAGAGGGATACGGCAGAAAGGGAGGATAATAAATAAGTAGCCGGGCAGCTTGTAAATAATAAAAATTAGAGCGCTTTAGAACATTCGCCACAACGAATGGAACATTAACGGTGTGCACTATGTTATTGAAAAGAAACGGACTATATATAAGAAGAGGGAGCAAATTCTGGGCGAACGGGAAATGGATAGGTAGTGCTTGCCGAAAGGAATGATACATTGTTATATATTTTCAATTTTAATGCAACAGAAGTTCATACATCGCAACAGCAACATTTAAATTAATGTACAAAAGCTGAATTTGTATTCACTTTAATAGCGCTGTTACATTCCAAGGGTGAAACATAGAGAACGCATTTGTAAAAAAAACCTTGACGAGTGACTTATCAATGCTAAAAAATACTGAGTGTTCATGATATCCTCCGAACGGAATAGTTTTCCAACTCAGTATTAATTTACAAGAATAGCTATCGCAGCATCTAAGCGCAATAATACAAAATTTAATGAGATTAGTTGTGAGTCTTATGAACCGGTTGAATAAGAAGTTACTCGTAAATTATAATTGAATACGAAAGAAATATGCTATAATAATAGGTTAATAAATACTTTATACTTATTTTTGAAAGTTACAGATTATGAAAGAAGAAATTAAGATCTGAATGGATGTGACCAGATTTAAAATCGATTTTCATCGTAATCCTATGGCAAATTAATAGAAGTAATTACCATAGTTAATAAACTCAATTCTTAGTTTTGTTTTAATGTTTTCACTTTAGTATCACTTCCAGATTTTAATATGGGTATTTTCTTACATAACCATACACTTACATTAAGCATATACCAGAAAGCCTATTATTTTGTAATATCGATTGGCAAGCACAACAAGAAGAAAGCACCGATGATCAGACTAAGCATTCGGGTGATGCTGGATGTCATCTATGACCAATGAATACATCAAACGATTGCATCTGCATCGATAAACATCTTCCATATTTGTTTTCAATTGACTGACACAAAACAATAGAACAAAATATTTTAGGTACGTAGCAGCAGAAATAGTTCGAAACTAACTGATTACGGACTAAAAGAACGGACAAATAAGATGAAGCAAATAATGCGTATATACAAACACTAGATTCCGCCAAGTGTCGTTAGTTTATACTACTTTATAATACATAAAGAACAAAGAAAATAAATGCAGTAGGTCCCATTAAGCAGAACAATCTGACAAATAAAATTACCTGGGCAGGTTAATTCACTCTGAATTACTATAAAATACTAAGAAATTTAAATTATTGTATCAGATTTTGAAATTAAGATGGCTGCTTCAGATTGTGTCCGCTCATTCCAAAATCCATAGTACCGTATGAATGTGCGTTGTATGTGCTGGTACAAATAAAGTCGGGCTTTGACGATAACTTTTGCCATTATATTAACGCGACGTTTGAATGTTAGTTAGAAGTGTATTGGAAATAGCAAAACCTCTGTGATTGAGATTATTTCAAAGTTAATAGATTGTGATTGATACTGTATTACACTAAGATACATCACATGAAATCTCACTATATTCATTCCGCCTTAAGGAATGTGAAAGGTAAATATTTCTCAATTCTTTGTAGTAGTATTTGCAAGTAACCAGCATTTTCTCTTTAAGATAAATCGATTAATTATGAAGTTTCTGAAGATTTATATGTCAAATTAAAAATAATCTTGAATCAAGTAATTAATATTGAATTTCTTCAAGCTACGATTCTCATGAAGAGAGGAATACTAATAATATTTTCAGGTGAAAACTACCAGATTTTTTTGCAAATATCTACATTAAAAATTTCAAAAACTGCAATATGCAACATTACTGCACGAAAAGAACATTATAAAAGCCATGAAAGGAAATTATAATGCTTCTACATGCTCCAACTCTAAAGACGTTTAAGGTAGATAAACCGTGAAGATGAACTGTCGTATAATAGAAGTCTCAATCATAGAGGAAGAATAACATAAGAATTATTTATTATATTACATTCCAAGGTTATTCACAGAGATTATAACTCTAATGCGGTGTAGATAACATTATTATAGACCAACACGGCCAGCGTGTGATAGTTTATTTTTATTGTAATATTTCTTGACAATGAATTCTAAAAATGTTTCAAAGAACGCTAATTACTTCTTTCTTAACCTGATAATACATTTCTTATGATCTGCAGTATGTAAAATGGATTAAATGACCTATCAATGACAATCATTACAATAGTGACATTTGTTAGTACTAATGAATAGAACACAAACATTTGGAAGCTCGTTATATCATATAGCTTACCCAATTTCACAAATCATTGCAAATATTACTAGATATACCGACATGTATTACAAACAACAACCATTTTCATCAGTCAACTAATTGAGCAAGGCATATACACACTACTTATGAAAATTGGTAGTATTTGGTGTTTCGGAACAATACATTTCATATTATAGAATTTGTTTACATTTATCTTATTGATGAATCTAATTCAACGCCAAACGTGCAATCTTGTCACATCAGAGGATGAGGTGTTAGAACCGTGCTCACAAGCATCTTGAAAGATGAATCTTGAGTAAGAAGTATCGAAGTTACGAATAATACATGCGTAATTGAAATAAAGTTTTATATGACCTTAATTTGTAATTGTAAATGCCGTTTGTGCGTCATAAAGACCTTACCGAGCAAATTAGTTTCGTCCCCGATACTCTAGGAAACATCCCAACCAATAATTCGGTCCGATTAAGTTACAAATTACACTATCAACAGAGTTTGCACTAACAACACGGACGCACTATCAACATGCCAGTTTTGAAACATTTCATAAAACTCACTTGCATTCTCATATTTATAATATTTCACCACCCAGATCCCGCATTCCCTATGTGGAAAATAATTACAATATTTGCAATAATTGCAATATTTGGATCCATTTCAACCAATATCCGCAAAATTTTCAGAAGTCAGAGCCATATAATAAAATTACTAACCAGATATTTTTGTTGTTTTTTCGTTGATCTAATAGCCGTTTTTATCAAACCAACTGTTGAATATAATATCCGGAATTGAAAATTATGGCTCTATGATTTTGATCCCGGGAGGCGCTACAAATTCGCATATTAAACAGCAGTAAAATCGCAGGCATCTGGCGGGAATTGAACCCGTGACCTCCCAAACACTGGCACGCACTAGTCGTAAGGCGTTGTCATAAACTTGCCGCCTTAACAATCGCAAAGTAACGGGGGGGAGGGTCAAGGGGGGACAAACAGTGTAGTTTCTTTCGAATATCTTTTTCACGCAAAAAATTATTGATTCCTTTGTATTCCTTTTGTTATTAGAACTTCCTGGACTCTTGCGCCCGATTTACACAGGCTTCGTCTTGACGAGCGAGTGGTCGGGGACGGGCGCTGCCGCCGCCGCCGTCTCAGGAGTCCCCTCACCCTTCCCTCCCGGAACTGGCGTTCTCCGGGCACTGGAATTGGCATTGGGGCTCGACCCGTATAATGTGGTTGCTGTTATTATTATTATTACTATTTTACTTCACGAAATATATTTCACGACAAGTGTTTTTTGAGAAGTGAAATTGTATTTACGTCCAAAGGCAAATAGATGATCAAATCAGCATTCTCTGTAGAGACCTTCCGAAATCCAACAAAAACCCCGACTGAGATAAAAATAATTAGACTTTCCTTTATTATTACTATTATTATTCCACTACGACTAAAGATGTCGTCAGTCGGATCAAAATAATATCTACTCCAGATTGCAACCAGCTACCTAGGGACTATCGGTGCCTCTACAGTACTTTGTGAGCTGTTCCAAACAAAGCAATTTTTTGCACTTCCCAGTCTTTTGAATGACCTGGAAATTAAGCCAAGTTTTATTATTATTATTATTATTATTATTATTATTATTATTATTATTATATTATTATTATATTATTGATCTTTGGGCATGTCAACTGCTATGGCACTTAGTCCCATAATAGTAGTGAATTTTTTGTCAGGAAGGGCGTCTGTGGGGGTCGTTCGTTCCCTACTAGATGGTGAGATTCGGCGCAGACCTATACGTGAAGCTGCGGGGGATTACACCTCAAGTATTATCCCCCACCACCGGTCACCGCTCCAGCCGGGACAAGCTCTACGCCCAAGACCGATCTCCCGCGTGACATGTAGTAGTGTAGTGGATCTGAGTGTGTTCAAGAGGAAAGGTTAGGACAACAACGAGAAAAGAAAGATCGTGCGCTCTCCGAGGCCCGACTGTTAGGCTACTACGCCAGCATTCGTCTGGAATTGATCACAGAACCATGAAAAACTAGCGACCAGTGCGGTCGGCTGCTAGAATTCTCCAGAAAGCGTGTCTGAGAATTGCGTGACTGCATTCAACCGTGCAATACACGAATATCGAATGTATTGAAATATCGTAACTATCGTCGAAATTCCTTCTCATTCATGTAGTCTGCCACAATCGTTTATTACGAATAATTATTGAATCTCCGTCCGAATTAGAAATTGCAATTTCCCTTAAAAGTAATTCGGGCTCGGAAATACACAAAATACGGCCGAGGATCATCATTAACCCACGAAATGACATGATCTGTTTATTTTCGTATATTTCGTTTAAAATTATAGATTTTTTCATAAAAATTTAGGCTTCCGCGTGTTAGCACATTTGGAAGTGGAATTTGGTTTGCAATGTTTCTTTGTAAATTGTTAAGTATTCTTTGGAGTGAGTAGGCAAGAGTTTCAGTTTTGGTTTTTGAGGCTCTGCCAAACAATTATTTCCTTTTGAAGTTAATGTGCTTATTCTACTTGGAAATAATGTTTCTTTCGATATGTGTTTTCTCCCATCATAGTAAACGTTTTAAAAAACGGTAGAAGTTCTCCCTTTTCTTGACACCGCAGGCGGTGGCAATTGATTCTGGACTGTCTGGGTGACGCAGAGTTCTACGCACAGTTGCCAACATTTCAGCCGCCAGTTTGGAAAATTCACTTCTCACCCTGAGGTGGGTCGCATTATGACGACTGAAACTGCTTATGTCGCCGCGGTGTCTCTCACTCTGTCAAGAATCAATATTTTTATGTTAGTAGTTGATTAACGCAAGATTCTATCTTTATCCTACCTAATGTGAATTCAGTGTTTTGCCTTTTTTACTACAGATGCACTAGACATGCGACAGTCATGACGGAAAGTTAAATAAAACAGAAAGAACCAGTAAATATCTCGATCGTCCGTAAACATCATTCCTCGAGAAAAAAAACAGCAGACGAGGCAGGGACAGAGGATGGAATTATCGATTTCATGGGAAACCAGAAGGCATGCCTATCGAGGAAGTTTCGACCTTTAAACCCGACGCAGAAGAGCGACAACTCCTGGCTACAACCTTGTGGCAGGAAACTATATTCGCAAAATTAGTCCACAAAGAAAAAAATTCTTATAACCTTGAACGGGTGCCATAGGTCATATCGAAACAGTATAATTATGGCGTTACGAGCTCCATGTAATTAATATATAAGGAATGATAGTTTCTAAAGACCAACAAAATATCCAAATAAATGTATATGGATGGAAATATTAACAAATAAACTATAACGCTATCAAAAACTCCTAGTGATTACTGATTCTGTCAAAAAGATAATCCTATTCCACGGTACTATTAACCGTATTTACATCGATCACCTCCTGTGACGATTATTTAATTTAACAAGCACCAGTAAACGCAACTTTTTCTTTTAAAACGATAACAATGCTGTGCGTATTTTGCCCTCTACGCCATTGTACAAGGACAGAAATGTCCAAGTTTTGGTTATCTAACTATAATTTGTGTATTATCTGGATTAATCACTAGCACCAGTCACTACAATCACTTACGAGGTCATTCAACTTATTTCCGGTAACAACGTATTGGAACAGACAGGCTTCATCATGCAATTCTGTTTTATTATATTTCACGTGACGCCTTGAATTTACACACACTAAAGAGCAAACGGCATTACAAGCATCAAAGAAACATGTATAGTTGATGAATTAGTACGAGTAAAAATACTAACGCCACTGGTAAGATACGTTATAAATCTATGATCTGCCATCTTCCTGTGAACGCTGATGGGCACCTAAAGGTCGAGCCTGCTATTCTCAGTTTCCAAGACAACGCGAGTCCTGAGAAAGAAAGCAATGGAGTGTGTCACGTGGACTCCATCGTACCAGTGAAAAGTTAAGGCTACGCCTTCCTTTTTGCGTGTTCTCGTCACATAATAGATACTACATAACAAGGAAAGTAGAGGGCAGCTCTTTTGATTTTCAGTGAGCCACCGCGCAGCGCGGACCGCCATCTTGAAACTGTGAAAAGAACCGCAGTAGTCAGTTAAATGTGATTTTCTCAAAAACAGTACCAAATTTTTTCTTCTAACTTTTTCAACGGGTAATGCTAATAGTACTGTTTATTACGACATAAAATTCATTTTGGTGTATTATATTTTTTTTCAAAACTTACACAAATATTTTTGAAATATCTCACAAGCCGTTAATATTCACTTTTCCAGCGTTTTGTAAACGCTATTGTATTTGTGAGTTCAAGTGCTTTAAATTACATCAAATAAAATTTTCCGAAAACTCAAAACTTTTCTGTGCAAAAGAGCTTCAATTTCGCAATTTTAGTAATGGTTAAACGATATTATCTTAAAAATGGCTTCAAATTTTTTAATGAAATTTGCCTATTTAGGACGAGGTTTTACTCTTCTTTAATATTCTTGAAGTAATATTTCGGTTCTACTGTTAGGAAATTGAGAAACTGAGTAAATTTCAAAAACATTTACTTTGGGCGGAGATAGATGGCAGCTGGCTAGAGTACGTGGCAAGTCCGATAAACTAGCCCAGACCAAAGAAAATAGAGAACTAATACGAGAAAGTCTGTGCCATTCTGTAGCATTACTAGTAATGTATTTATAATTCATTACCTGCCTATATTTTTAATAATATTTGCCTATGTGCGATATTAATATTTGCCTATACTAAGCAAATGCACCTCAGGTTACGTATGTCTTTCCTAGTTATACACGCACGCCAAATATAACGAGTAAAATGGAAATAACAGACACCGTTCACCACCGCTCACCACACAACAAATGCAGGGCCATACAGCAGTTTACATATCTGGTGACCAAGCGCACCATACCGGCGCACGGATTCAGGGTAGCTTTCCTTTCTGCGTGGCTTCTATTCTGTGTCCTGGTGATTGGGAGGTGACGTTTTCCATTCTCGCCAGGTGCCACAAATTTGTGAGATACATCTAGCGCGGGCGAGTTTGTAACGCCTGCCGGCACAGAAAGGCCCACTGCTGATCAGTGGTTTCCGTGGTTTTCCTCATCGCTTCTAGGGGAATGCCGGAGAAGCACGCTGTAAAATGGGCCACGGACCGAGCGCTTTCTTTCTTTTCCTTATCCTGTTCCCTTTCCCATTTTAAGGGTGAGTAACGGGCTCCCATTACTCCAGCAAAAAAATCTTCTTTATTGTCGAAGATAGGCCAACGTAGAACTAAGTACCGTTTAATCACGAAAAGAAAGGAATAATAATAATAATAATAATAATAAATAATTCAAAAACTGGGAACAATTGCAACAACTCAGTATTGTTGAAACGCTTCCAGGTATCTATATTCAGACTCCTCAGTCTTATAGTTCACAGTTGTTTCCTGAGAACCAGGTATTCTGATCATCGACAAAGAATTTTAAGGGCAATCATATCTTGAACCTCTACGTGAAGCAGACTTTCAAGCATACCAGACGACTCAGCCATCTGAGGATTTACGTGCCAAGAGGCTCAGCCAACTCGCCTTTTTGCAAAGATGCCGCGATTCCCGCGTCATATCCAAATTTCTTCTTCTACCACACCACATCAAGACACCGGCCGCCCAACGCATTTTCCGACGTACGAGCGAACAACTACTGCGGGAACGCATTCACCACACCAGGTATGAACTGTCGAGGATTGAGTACGAACTGCATAACCTGCACCTGAATCTCTGCTATATTTTGCCGCGTGATGATTGGGAAACGCTAGACAGTCTGTCTTTCAACAACGCCGAGAGGTGTGGAAATGTTGCCAGAGATCAACAGATCTCGCAAGTTCTCGAATCTTCAGCCGGTGAAGGTTCCAGCTGAAACCCATGTCTAGCGCAATACTGTTATTAACCTCACTGAAGATAACTGTGGACACGGTCACCACTGGCCGTTCTATCCCGTGGGCTGGACTCCGCTGTCGTCCCCCAATCGTATTCCCACTGATGACGTCATCGCAGCGGTGGAAACCGCGATTCGCAGTCTTCCCGAAGATACAGCTGAAGACATCAGAAGGAACACAAGCACCATCTTAGCCAGGGCCATCCCCCCACGATGCAATATTTCTCGTGAAGAGAGACTAGCTATAAGACAGCTGAAACAACGCGATAAAATTGTTATCCTTCCCGCTGATAAAGGAAACGCTACGGTGGTGATGGGTAGTTCTGACTACCACTCTAAAGATGACCAACATCCTCGGTGAAGGCGATACGTACCGGAACTTGGACCAGAATCCTCTTCCGAAAGTGAGGCAAAAGGTCATGGGTGTCATCAGTGGAGCGTCATCCATTAACGAGGAAGACAGAAGACGCCTTAAGCTTGCCAACAACAACCGCACACCCCGGATCTATGATCTTCCTAAGATCCTCAAACCTGACGTGCCTCTCCGCCCTATAGTGAGCGCCATCAATTCGCCTTCGCAGCACTTAGCCCGTACCTTGCCAACAAACTCAGACCCCTCGCCAACAATTTGCTATCCACCTGTCCTCAATTCCGAACATTTCATTGAGCTTATCCGCCCTAATTAAAACCAGTCCAGGAGATATACTTGTGAGCTTTGATGTCAGCCTTCCTGTTCACGATGGTCCCGGTCAGTGACGCAATCAGTATTGTGGAGGATAACCTCGGAAAACACCAGCTGCCGACGGAGTGGGCGAAACTAGCAGAGGTCTGTCTGTCTATCCACCTTCTTCCAGTACAAACAAGAGTTCTATGCGCAGAATGAAGGCATTGCCATGGGACTCATCGCTCTCCCCGGTGGTGGCGAATCTTTTCATGGGAAATTTTGATAAACAGGTCCTCGATAACGCGCCTTTAAAACCCACGATCTGGCTCCGTTACGTCGATAACACTTTTGTCATCTGGCCCCATGGACCCGAGGCTCTACAAGATTTCCTTTCTCACCTAAACAGCATTCATCCTCGCATCCATTTCACCATGGAAACCGAACTTCAGAGGCCGGCTCCGATTTCTCGATGTGCTGGTCTCTAGACGCCCCGATGTACTCTCCGTGTACCCTCGGCCACTCCGTGTACCGCAAGCCCACCCACACAAACATATATTTACACGCGGATTCACATCATCACCTTCCACAAAGCTGGGAGTGCTCACAACTCTTATCCACCGGGCAGCCATCATCAGTGACAGCAACAATCTCAAAAATAATAGAGACACTTAGAGAGACTTTCCTCGCCAACGGCTACAGCAGTTCCTCGATACATCGTGCCTTGAAGAACCTCAACGCAAGAGGCGCAGCCACATCCAACACCACGACCGAGGAATCCAGCTCACCACAGAAGACGGCGCGACTCCCCTACATCCAAGATGTCACAGATAGGATCGGCAGGCTGCTTCGCAGATCCGACATCCGCCCGGTGTTCTACGCCCTCAACAAAATCGGAAGGAGCCTGGTCCAGGTGAAAGACCGTCTTGACCCATGTAATAACGCTGGGGTATATGAAATCCCGTGCAGTTGTGGGCTAGCATACATCGGCCAAACTGGTCGACCTGTAGAGGAACGCATGCGTTAACACATGCGCCATGACCGACTGAAAAACATCCACAAGTCGGCCCTAGCTCCACACGCCGCCGAAACCCGTCACCTTATTGAGTACAACAAGACCCGTACTCTTTACTGTGAGGTCCGTTGGTGGCCACGAGTCATTAAAGAGGCCTTAGAAATATCTAGAAGGCCCATTAACCGTAACAAGGATGATGGTCACCGCCTCAGCTCTACGTGGAAACGGGCTGTTTCAACTCGCCAATCCGTCGCTTCTCCCTGGCCCCCACGGCCGACCAATGACGGTCGTCCTCACGGTCACCGATTGGCTGTTGCCCCCTTTTGGCTCTCAGGCGCCGCTTTTTACACTTTTTACACTTTTACTCTTCCTTTCTCATATTTTTTGTCCCACATGGTTTCCCTCTTCCCTTTGCCACATTCTCTTGCGTCCCACTCGCCCCCCTGCCTCGCTATAGCTCTGTCTTTCCTTCACCAATACCGTACCACCTGCACGCTTCCTATTGGCCGTTCCCGTGACCTATCACGTTCACCCCTTCTCCCCTATATTAGGCGGTCACGCAAGCCATTTGGCAGCAGTACGCTCTTAGGAAGGCCACAATATGTTGGCCGAAACGTCAGTCACCAAATCGACGACGCGGCTCATCCCGGATAGCCTGGACCACAATTTTAAGGGATTCTCGAACACAAATAATTTCAGGCAATTGAAGGAACATTCACACAACATCACTCTCTATATATACTTCGAATGAATATGTTATTTTCTCACAATCGAGTCTGAACCAGCAGACCCGAATTTCAAGATTCCCAGCCACGTTATGCCGGATCTTTGACGAAAACGCCATCTAAAGAACCTAATTTTAGAAAAAAAAGCTGCCTAGCTTGGTCTTAGATTCTGAGAGAAATGTCTTTCCAATACACTCCGATATTACAGTAACACATCAAATACGCTAGGGGGCAATATTAAGAATTAAAAGGCGAAATTCCCCAATGGATTCTTCAGAGTTCGGCAAATATTTTATGCTACAGGATCGAGAAGTAGATAGTACCGAGGGGCAACTCCAGGATATTTTATATGGGCCTCATTAAAAGCAAACCGAAGGTACAACACGCGCAAATCAATTACATGTACATGATATATTAGCTCAAGAATAATAGACTATACTAGTCCTATTGTGAACGTAACGTCACCGCAGACTCAATCAGAAGATATACAGACTATGAGCAAGGAAACCTGCACAAGAACCACATATAGTTCTTGAAGCAATTAAACTTTTGTGCCTATAGGGCGTACTTCCAAATGTTTAAAAATGTAACATCCATCCTAGCTCGCGAGTAGTCCTAAAGAAAATAGGCAGGATAAATGGTGCTCGTGCGTCGTACTTCTCCTGTACAAACCCTTCAGTTGTAGCCCTTTGCACTCGCAGGGCATGTGTGACATGCCACCCAAGGATTCATTCTTCTTTCGGAGGCTTCGTGCGAGGTCCTACAACTCGTAAAGCTTGTCAAAGATGAAAACCTTACGGCACAGCTCGAAGCCGATACTCGGCATTCCCCATTTCCAGCTCGTTTTCACATTGTTGCATCACCATTATTTAAAAATAGAATAGTAGCCCGGATCGATTCAACAATGAAAACTTTATTTTACATACCAGAAAAATACGTGGGCATCTATGGCAAGCCCTACGAGTTAATTAGGGATTTTGATGTGGCATCTGAGACATGCCCTATGAGTTGTAGGACATGTCATATTACATACTGCTACGAGGTAGTAGCCATTACTCGAACTAAGGAAGCCCATAAATACTAAATAATTACAGATTTTTAAATAAATACTATCTCAAGGTTTCACATGATTTCTTGCACCAAATTCAATTGGCAGGAAATGACATTGTAAACATTGTACTGATTTCGGAAAGTTGAAAAATAATATTGTGAAAATGTATTTACAAATTAATATATCTCATTATTCGTCAATTTTTAAGATTCACCAGTAGCATGGAAATTGTCGGAACCCATAGGAATAGCCTGCAAGCACTGCGCTGTTTCCTATTCAGTTATGATTGGGCTGTGTACAACAAGATCGATTCACTTCGTGGACATTACATCACTACTTCTGCTCCCATGGGGATCGTTTAAAACTCTAAATAATTTGGAAGAGTAAAATCCTTTTTCTCGCATGTCGCTTATAAATAAACTGACGGTAGTTTGCCGAAACCTGATCAACCACGTACCTGGCAAAACCTTGTTCCAATCAACTCTGTTGTTGTACCGGTCTTCTTGCCTATTACTGCAGAGCCTCGCACAACTGCGTGATCTCGAGTAAAATTAGTAAAAGTAAACCCTATTGGTTGAACTAAAGTTTAAAAGGGGAATTTCGCTTTGGTTGCATTGCAGAACTCTCTTCCGACCATTATCCCGGATGTGCCACCGGTTATTCTACCTATTGCTCCAGCGCCTCGAACGACTGCGTGCGACTGAGTAAAATCTGCAAACGCTATTGATTGAACTCAAATTTAAATGGGGAATTTCACCGTCAACTGCCGAACCCCGCTCCAACAACCATCTCACTCGAGCGCCTCGCGCGACTGCGAGGTGTCGGCGCGGCCGGCCCGGCACGCGAGCCACGCGTGCGCGGCGGGCCGCGCGAACAGGCGGCCACCCGCGCGCGCCCACACCTTGGCGAACGCCTTCTTGCGCTTCTCCTTCTTAGCCGGGCCCGCCGGCTGCGGCGCCTGCGGCGGCGGCTCCGGAGCAGAAGACTGCTGCTGCTGCTCCTTGAGCGGCGACGGGCCGGGGCGATCGCCGGCGCCGCCCAGCGTCACCAGCTCCTGCAGCGGCTCCGTCAGAGGGTCCTTGTCGCGCGCCGAGTGCACCAGCGTGAAGGGCAGCTTCAGCGACAGCTCCCCGCCCATCGCGCCCACCGCCAGCTTCACCTGCGGGCACGCCAAAGCCACGCCCTTTCAGAAACAGTGTTTATGTTTCAGGGCCATGTGGTTGGGGCCTTTGGACGAGATATTAAAAAAAACAAGGGCCTAACAATCGAGGTAGGTCGGTGAGCGGGTCCTAAAACATTCGTATTACGGACGAGAGACGTATGATTGAGGTACACTTACCCCTTAAAGCAGCCATTACACTACTACCTAAAAAAGTTGTTCAAAACACGTCCTTTATACTGACTTACGCAATGTTCATTTTGTGTAGATTCACACAGCAAACAGGACAAAACACAGGTCAAAAATGGCTGCTTTAAGGGATGATATTCACCTTCAGTATTAGTCGACGTAGATGGCGAAGACGAAGAGCACCCACCTTGATCTACTAGTCAATGTCGATGGTGCAGACGAAGAGCACCCACCTTGACGTAGTAGTCGCCGCAGAGGGCGAAGACGAAGACGAAGAGCACCCATCTTGACGTAGTAGTCAACGTATGGCGAAGACGTTGCGCTCGGCGGGGGAAGAGCTCTCGACTTGACGTAGTAGTCGACGTAGATGGCGAAGACGTTGCGCTCGGCGGGGGAAGAGCTCTCACCTTGACATAGTAGTCGACGTAGATTGCGAAGACGTTGCGCTCGGCGGGGGAAGAGCACCCACCTTCACGTAGTAGTCGACGTAGATGGCGAAGACGTTGCGCTCGGCGGGGGAAGAGCTCTCACCTTGACATAGTAGTCGACGTAGATTGCGAAGACGTTGCGCTCGGCGGGGGAAGAGCACCCACCTTCACGGAGTAGTCGACGTAGATGGCGAAGACGTTGCGCTCGGCGGGGGAAGAGCTCTCACCTTGACGTAGTAGTCGACGTAGATGGCGAAGACGTTGCGCTCGGCGGGGGAGCCGGGCGGGGGGCCCAGCACGGTGGCGGCGAGCGCGGCGCCCGCGCGGCTGAACGAGTCCTCGAGCGCGATCCAGTTCTTGGTGGCGCCGCGCGCCGGGTGCAGCTCGTAGGTGCGGCGCAGGGAGGAGCCGGGGCCCAGCGGGCACTCGGCGCCGCTCGCCGCCGTCGCCACCACGTTCTTGAACTTGCCGTTGGAGAACATGCACACGTCCACGTGCTGCACCACGAACACCTGGCACACACACACACCCTCACTCACTTCAATATGCTCTTGAACATCCACTTTTATAGGAAGAAGTTTTCGTCTACGTTCACGTGAACATTCATTTCTAATACTGACACTACAAAGACCTACAATATCTGTCGAGTATATCTGGATATTTGGGCTCGCTGATTGTTTTCGGAGGGCAAAGAATTTGACTGTTGCTAGCACGTGACTTCTGATAGCAGATTTCTCCTGCTAACACTGAGTGGGAAAACGGAGGAGTTACAATTGCTCAATTTCAGTAAGATCCACGAGCGAATATATGAATATTCAGCGAGAAATAGAAAGAGTTCCTCCTCAGTTTTTCTGTCTGCTTTGAATTTGAAATACTATTGTACTTTGAACTTGTTGCACTTAAGAATTTGCCCATGGATTGCATTGAGTTTCCAGATTGCGTTGAAAATGTTTTTAGTGTATGTTTTTACATTTCGAATAAAGTTGCGAGCATATTTTTTTCTATCATATAAGAGAGTGATATTTTCTAATTTTGATCGTTTTATTTAAAACAAAATGGTTTTAAAATTCTGTATAACTTGCAGTGTCCTCTTAATTGTATAAAATGCGTTCAGCAATTCGTGTCGAAGTGAAAGTTGAAATTCATTTTCTGCGTTGGAACGCAATCCCCGGCCTGCGGTTTTCTCACCTTGATCCTCCGCACCGTCTTGTTGCTGTTGTTGGCGACGGCCACGTGCACCGACACCGTGTTCTCGTGGCAGTAGCAGGCGCGGTCCAGCGACGCCTCCAGCTCCACCTTGCCGTCGCTGAGCAGGAAGGGCTTGGCGGCGGAGGCGTGCGGCGGCGGGGGCGGCGCGGGCGGTGCGGGCGCTCCCGGGTCGCCCGCGGGGGCGGGGGCGGCGCCGGGGGAGGCGGGGGCGGCGGGCGGCGCCATGGAGCGCTGCAGCACGCGGATGCCCATGCGCACCGCGCTGCGCCGCTGGCACTTCTCGTCCGGACGCTCCGCTGCCACAGAACACAAAGTTGGACTATGGATTTGGAGTTTTATGGCGATTGTTCCCATTTACCATATTACCGATTTATCATATTACAGATTTACCGTATTACCGATTTACGGTATTACCATTTTATCGTATTATCGATTTATCGTATTACCGATTTACCGTATTACCGATTTACCGTATTACCGATTTACCGTATTACCGATGTACCGCTGCGCACACCCCACACTTTACACGATATCTATCCCTTTGCAGTCGCAAGCAACGAGTGTAATACAACTCTTACGGCTCGTACGGCATGTCAGAGATGCCACGAGAATAATGGTTACTAGCTCGTAACAGTATGTAATATGACATGTCCTACAACTCGTAAGGCATGTCTCAGATGCCACATCAAAATCCCTAATTAACTCGTAGGGCATGCCACAGATGCCCAAGTATTTTTCTGGTATGTAAAATAACGTTTTCATTGTGAATATATTGTGACTACTATTCCATTTTTAAACAATGCCGACGCAATAATGTGAGAACGGGCTGGAAGGGGGAATGCCGAGTACCGGCTTCGAGCTGTGCAGCGTTTTTCCATTGTCATTCTAGGCATGCCTTACGAGTTGTAGGACCTCGCAGTGCTCAGAAACCTTCGACCGCGGTGGGAATTCGTGGGTCAAATGTCACACATACCCTACAAGTGCAAAAGGTTAATGTCTTGGAAGGTCCACTCATTTTTAGGCCGACATTCACAATACAACAACTTATTTAACAATTTATATAATCTTATAGTTTTTATAATTTAATTTAGTTATATTGTGAATGTGTGCCTGAAAATTCTTCTAAGAAACCTTCTAAGAAATTGAAAATCATCTCAAGAACGGCAGTCTTAAAATGATTTCATTTGAAATTAACCTGCGCGAAGGGATACTTTGCTTTCCCGGAAGCAGGGGCGGATCCAGACGATCATTTGGGGGCGGCGTCGTAGACGTTTGTTAAGTAATAAAAATTTATTTATTTATTTATTTATTTACGTCAAAAACAGTTAAAAACTGCGTATGACGAGCTATGGGGAGAAGTGAATTTTGTGCACGTTTTCATAATTCTGTGGTCTCTATCCTAAACCATATTCTAGTCGAATTTTGAATACAGAAAAGAGTTTTTTTCGAGTTTTGTTGACAAAATATTCGCTCCTATATAATAAAATATATTTTCAAAGGTAAATTAGCTTTCTGCCCTGAACCCTCATGTTCTTCATGAAAGAATAATACTTTTTGCCGCGATAATATGAAAAACGATAATTTGAATAACTATATTTCCCACTGAAATTCAGAAGACGTGCACAAATAATGAAGTTACATTTATGTCCAGAAGCAAAACAAGGGACCATCTCAGCATTTGCTCTAGGATCAGGAAAATGTTTGTTATTTTGCGTATAATTTATGTACTGCATTCGTGATACTACATAATATTATTTTTTAAGTAACTAAATTATTCTAACATAAATATTTAAATTAGTTTTGCTAAATAGTGGAAGGTAAACAAAAACTTGCAAAGCCAAACGGAAAAAGGCAAATGAAGGGAGGCAAACTAAATCCTTTGGGGGGAGGGCGTGGCCCCCATGTCACTCCTGAATCCGCCAGTGCCCGGGAGATTTAATTAGATTGCGTATTACTGCCGTAAGTGTAGCGCATGGTATAACAATGAACACGGCGATGTTCTTTTTCCACTAGAAGGTGATACGGAGGTGACATGCGCCTCAGGATAAGGGGTTTTATTTCACGAAGGTCCCCCCAGAGAGCTCCGCCCAGCCGGACATCATCTAATCTGCCATTCGGGCTGTCGTTGCCATTCGGGTGCACCATGTGCTGTAGGTGTGTGTGTGTGTGTGTGTGTGTGTTTGTAAGGATGCGTTCACCGGACGTGACGTAGGTTCTACGTATGGTTTTTGTGTGGGTGTGCTATCGTGGGCGTGAGTGTGCGGATTTCGGAACCAAAGTAGAGGCGCATGTATTGAATTGAATTGTCTTATTTTACGTAGCGAGACTCAGGCCATCAGACCAGCTCTTCCGTCTGACCACGCAAATTTCACCAACTAGCAGAGAAAGAGGGTATTCCATGGGCGACGAAACAGGCGATTTTGAATTTTGCTCAGAGGCGTCATTTAGGCTTGAGGATCAGAGCAGATTACATGCAGTAAATCTATTAACATGGGACACCCGGCTTTACTTCCCCTCTGAAGGAAGGCGTACGAAGGATTTTTTCGCCCCTAAAAATCCATGGCTTCTATCGGGTTTGAACCCGCGAACTTGGGTATAACACTTCGATACTCTAACCTTTACACCATCGCCGCATGTGATTGCTGGTACCAATAAATATCAGGGTTAGAGTATGTGTGTGTGTGTATCTTGGTGATTAGAATACCGTGTTAGACACGCACGTCGTATCTGTACAGAACTGCTATGCCTTGTGTACGAATGTGTAAACAATTTTATAGTCGTAGACCTGATCGTCGTAGCATGCCGCAAACCTACTTGGCGGGCACAAGCTTCACGGAGTGCCGGAGGGCGTATAGGGAGTGTGAGTGTGCTTACCCACGTAGGCTCGAACGTCGTAGCTGGTGCCGATGGGCGCGCCGCTGTACTGCTTGGCGGGCACCAGCTGCACGGAGGGCGGGGCGAGTGGTGTCAGCTCCAACGTGAAGGGTCGCGCGTGAGGGCCCAGTCGACGCATCAGCGCCTCCTGCGGACACAAATGTTCCGACCACATTTGATAATGCTACTTGGGAGGGGAAGGATAGTGTAACGATCCTCATACATTATTAGTTTTGGAATGAAACAACAGCTATCTGAAGAAAAGCAAACATTAGAATTCGACTACCCTTTGATTTTTAAGTTACCGGTTTCTCGAAAATCACAATTACTCTAAAAAAATATTTTCAATACGTCGTATTTGTTGTGTTTAAAAACGGATTTGCACGTTTTCTTAAAAAACCTTTCATATTTTTAAGGTAGAATTTACACGTGATTATGAGAATACATTTCATGTGCTAGAGATTTACACTGTCCCGTTTTCCAGTAAAATATAAAGAAGTAATTTTGCGAACAGGGGGAAATATTACGGCATATATTTTTCACTTTTTTTTGCTGTTACACACAGTTATAATATTTCCTGCCTGCGTCATTCCTCTGTCTAAGCCGTAACGTCCAACAAAATATACAAGTTGAATGCGTTAATGTTAGTATTATTGATATCTCCATTCACACACCAGACGCTAGGTAGCTTTTGATCACAGTAGATTGCAGGTTAGCAATACGCGACAACACATACCAAAGCCAAAAGACTAACATCCACGCCAAGCCCACGCCCTTAGCAACCCGGCTTGCCGATAAGCGCTACAAGCACCTCGCCACGCAAGTCACTGCAAAGTGCCGGACCTGGACAAAGGAAAGACGGAACAATGAGGCTGGCAGCGCTGGCCCGGGATCCCGAACCGACGAGCGATTGCGAAGCTAGATTTTCTCGACGGCGGAGGCAGCAGGCGGGGAGTGTCGTAGTTAGCAACGACGCAACGCTGCGGTACACGATAGAGCTGGAGTGGATAGGGCGGGGAGGGGCGGGGCGGGGGGCAGGGTGGGGCGGGGCGGGGGGCAGGGCGGGGGCGGGGCGTGGAGGGGCGGGGGCGGGGCGGGGCGGGGGCGGGGCGGGGGCGGGGCGGGGGGCGGGGCGGAGGAGGTCGTGGAAAGCACGGCTGGCAAAACTGTAGCGGAGAGGGTGGGACAGGTTGGCCGGCAAAATTCGTGGCCGGGTCAGAGAGGGGGGACAAAGGCGAGATGGGTGAACGGATAGGATACAGTAACGACGGGGTTTGAAAGGCATGGAATGTTGAAACGGGGAGGAAAGGGCGAAGGAAGGTAAGGCGGAAAAGTATGAAAGGCCAAGGAAGGGTGGAGTAAGGAAGGGCAAAAGGACAGTAAAGAAGAAGGTGCAAGGGCGAAGAAGAGCGAGGAATGGTGGTGAAGAGCGTAGGATGAAGAGAGGCAGGGATGAATGAGGAAAGACAAGGAAGACCGGGAAAAGGTGGGAGAGGGTGAGAAAGAGGGGTGAAAACCTCTCTCAGAGGGGTGAGGGAGGGCGAGGGATGGCGAGAATGGGCGGGGAAGGGCGAGGGATGGCGAGTGAGGGCGAGGAAGGACAAGGCATGGCGAGTGAGGGCGAGGGAGGGCGAGGAAGGGCGAGGGATGGCGAGGGATGGCGAGGGAGGGCGAGGGAGGGCGAGGAAGGACGAGGAAGGGCAAGGGATGGCGAGGGAGCGAGAGGGAGGGCGAGTAAGGGCGAGTGAGGGAGAGGGATGGCGAGGGAGGGAGAAGGATGGCGAGTGTGGGCGAGTGAGAGCGAGGGATGGCGAGGGAGGGCGAGGGAGGGGGAGGGAGGGGAGGGAGGGCGAGTGAGGTCATGGGAGCGCGAGGAAGCGCGAGGGATGGCGAGGGAGGGATAGAGGGCGAAGGAGGGGGAGGGAGGGCGAGTGAGGGCGAGGAAGGGCGAGGGAGGGCGAGTGAGGGCGAGGAAGGGCAAGGGATGGCGAGGGATGGCGATGGAGCGAGAGGGAGGGCGAGTGAGGACGAGGAAGGGCGAGGAAGGGCGAGGAAGGGCGGGGAATGGCGAGGAAGGGCGGGCAAGGGCGAGGAAGGGCGGGCAAGGGCGAGGAAGGGCGGAGAAGGGCAAAGAAGGGCCACGGAATGGGCCGCCTCTGGCGGTGGCGAGCGCGCAGTCGAAGGCCGTCGGGCCAGTTGATGCAGAGAAACAGAAACCCCGAGACCTCCCCGTCCCCCGGGCAGCCAGCGAGCGCAGGCGTAGCGACAGGCGCAGCGTTGGGAGGTCCTAGGTTCGCGTCCTGACGGTGACAGAATTCTTAACAATAGTTTGTCAGCTAGATCGAATTCACACGCTGCCTGGAGAAGAAATTCTAGCGGGCCGGCTGATCGGTAGTTTTCCGTGGTTTTCTCCGATAAACGCTAGGCGAATGATAGAGGAGCACTCTAACAAACTGGCCATGGATCGCGCGATCTTTCCTCCCACTTACTTGTACTTTCCTCACTTCTTACTTAGACTTACACTCACGTGCACTACACTACCACAATTGTCGGGAGACCAGTTGCGAGCTCAGGGATTGTCCACCTCTGGGGCGGGTCCCCCTGGTGGGATATATCTGACTGGGGAAAATCCCTTCATGATGACCTAGGTCGTCATGCAGAGGAAGATCACTCCCAACTCCCGCGATAAAACATGCACTATATTTACGGGACTAGTGACCTTAGCCCTTGACGCGCCTGGAGACGCTAATTAACGAATCTAAAGTAACAAAATGTTTACATTCATGTTAGAGAAGATACTTAGCAGCTATCAATTTGCACATCTCCAATCAATCCCCTATTCTAATAGTTCCTTTATGAGCCCTCTATTTTAATGCCGGAAGCGGTCAAGATTGCGCTCTGAACGTCGCGTCAATCGCGACCCGATAAAGCAAAGCCCCAAGCGTGGGCCCGTCCCCGGAGACACCGAACCACTTTAGCCAACAGCCGAGCGAGTCTTCCGAGTGCCCGTCGCCGATGGCGGCGTGGGCGGCGCCCTCTGGATTAATCTGGTAATGGAGCGAGCGCTCGCCCGCCCGCCCGCCGGGCGAAGGGAAAAGGGGGCGTGGCACTTGCACCTACGCGGCTTTTGCTTTGCCGCCTCTTGAAGAGAGCTCCTCAGATTGTGCGCGGACGCTACAGCGATGCAGCTGGCAGAGGGAATTTTCGTGCGCAGAGCCTGAGGAAAGTGTCTTGCGTCAGTGTCTAGTGAGAAAAAATCTTAAAGGGAAACCATGTCACACGTATACATGCGTTGGATAAAAAGTAATGAGAGTATGTCGTTGAAACTGAAAGCCGGTGAGTCGGCGTGCTGCCTTCTGCGGAGAAAAAAGGAGAAGTGTTAGACCAGTGGGTGCAGCAATCGGCATCTGCCAGTCCACTGCAGTAGTAAATCGTTGAACTTCTAAGCAATAGTGCAAGAACCCTAACGTTATGTTTACAAAAGTATAGAAACGTTCGTGGCTCAGAATTGAAGAGGCATGAGGTCGTAGTACGCAAAAATGTTTTCAGAGACTACGTGAAGCATATGGTGATGCAGCGTTGTCATACTCCACAGTTGCACGATGGGTTTTAGCGTTCAGATTAGGCTGAGATGCAGTGAAGGATAATCCCCGTACAGAACGAACCCATTTAGAGAAATAGGCCAGTTCAACTCCTTGCTTCATTGTTGGATGTTAGATTGGATGTTTGAGTGTAGAGACTAATTTGTTTTCGTTATAACGAAAGAAAATTACCCATTTTTATGATTTGTTTTTGCATTTTTGGTCGATTTCGACTGCTAAAGCTTGTAATGTCTTTTTTTATTTTATTTACAATAAGTCAAGCGGGATACCCCATTTAAGGACTATTTGAGTATACAAAAAAATTACATTATTGACATAATGAATTATATTCCATAAAATATACGAATAATTAATGGAATCAACAAAAATATCTACCTTAGCATCACAATTACCGAAAAAATTAATAGTTGACTCCATTAATTTGAACAATTTATATTTATGAACGAACCTATCAAAAGAAACAGGATAATAAAACATTCTAAATGAGCGAGAGATAAACTGAGGGATCGAAAATGAAATCTGCGACAGCAGGTCAGGCGCATAAACAATTCCACGAATAATTTTAATTAATGTAATAATTTGTGGTAATTTCCTCCTGATGTCAAGATAGTCAAGCCCAAATCTGCTGTCCAAACCAAAAGTTTGCAAGCTGAGTTCACTTGAACGAAAGGAAGAAGCCTCGAATTGTTGAAAGTTGATCGAACAGGCCTGGGCGTGTGTTTGCAGCAGAAGTCGGAGTATGCCACAAAACTGTGCTCCACTTTCTGTACGACATTCTGGGTTACCGCAAAATTGCAACGCCTTGGCTACCTCACGAAATTTCTCAGGTGCTACAATGGCCCCGCTTTGCAGTCGCACCGAAGTTGTTGGGCAGGTACGAAAGGGAAGGTAACGACGTTTTCCTCAGGGATTCATCACTATAGACGAAACCGGGGCCCGCTCGTATAAGCCCACCGGGAGAGAAGTCTCAGTGCATCAACCTGATGTCACTGCAGCCCCTCTGACCGGGAGGTCCTAGGTTTGAGTCCCGACAGCGGCAGCGTTTCGACACTAGCTTGTCAGCTAGGTCGGGTTCAGTCGCTGTCTGGAAGAGAATTCCAGAGGTCGGCTGCTCTCATCGGTAGTTTTTTGTGGTTTCTGCGATCAACACCAGGAGAATGCTGGAGCAGTACCCTAACAAACGGGCCACGGACCGCGCGCGATCTTTCCTTCCTCTTCCTTGTCCTATCCTCTCCTCTTAAACACACACTTACACTAACATATGCACTACACTACCACACATGCCTGGAGAGCGGTCGGGAGCTTACAGCTTGTCCCGGCTGGGGCGGTGCACCACTGGTGGGAGATATCTGGTTGAGGGGGAAACCCCGCTAGTCGACGGTAGGTCGGTGCCAGATCTCGCCATCCAGCGGGGAAAAGATTATCGCCACCTCCCAAGAGAAAAACACGCGCTACACTTATGGGACTAATGACCAAAGTAGTTGACCAGCCCGGAAACACGAATCAATCGCATAAGTCAAATTTGAAACGTCAATCCAGCAAATGGAAGCATCCCGATTCCCCTCCAAAGACACCGCGCATTACACGAAGTGCTGTGAAAGTGGTGTTCATTGTTGCATATGACACTGATGAGCTGGTACAACATCAGAGAAGAAATTATTCATGCCATAGGGAGCTCAATACGGGACATCAACCGAAATAGAAGCGCAGATGGTGTACGATTCCTTCACAATACTTTGCAAAAGGTCATTAATATATTGAAGATGTGTAAATGTAAGTGCCTCTGTCCACAAAGTAATTTCAGAGAAAATAATTATCATTACTTTTTATTACAACCTTTGTAAAAGTCACCGAGTAGACGCCCGACTATTATATTAAGTGAACTACAGAACAGTAAATCAAACAAATCACTTATAAACACACACAATAAAAAAAATGAACTACCCAAAGCATAAAAAATTTAATCTACACAAAGAATAAAACAAGAAGATTATGGAATCACACTAGAAACCCTGAAGTGAAAAAGGAACTAAATCTATTAACCTATATTACCAAAAAAACACTTTTCACTCACAAACAGCAACAATATAACACCATGATCCAAACATTAAGCTCTAGTAACAATACATTGTGGCAGTTCAAAAATAAATACTTAACAAAAAGAATACCATTCCTCCACTTAAAACTAGCACAGGCAAAAAATTCTCACCTTTTGAAAAAGCTGAAACCCTAGCAAAACATTTTGAAGATACATTCAAACCCAATGATTCCCACCCACACAACCTACATCGAACAATCACACAGATAGGAACATCTCCTAATTATGATGTACCCTCCAGAATCAGATTCACATCTCCACAGGAAATAACCAAATATAATAAAAGCACTCCCCAATAAAAAGGGCCCCAGGACATGACAGAATAAACAATAAAATACTCAAAAATCTACCAAACCAAGCCATAGCATTCCTAAATAATATTTATAACTCTTCATTAAGAACAGGATATTTTCCACTTTTATGGAAACACTCTATAGTAATACCCATACCAAAACCCAAACAAAAATCCATCAAATGTAGAAAATTATAGACCAATAAGCTTGTTACCCTCTTTATCAAAAATTCTAGAGAAATCATTCAGAAAAGACTCAACAATTACCTCAACAAAAATGGTATCATCCCCAGACATCAATTTGGATTCACAGAAAGCTATCAACCACTCATCAATTATTAAGAATCACTGAAACATATTCATACAGCATTCCAGAGAAAATTACACACCATTATCAACCTTTCTAGACATTTCCCAAGCATATGACAGAGTATGGCATGAAGGTCTCATGTACAAACTTAAAATTAATGGTACACCCAAGTACTTAACCAACATCATCAATAGCTTCATAAGCAATAGAACCTTTGCAGTTTCAATAGATAAACATCTCTCAAACCCCAAACCAATTTTGGCTGGACTTCCTCAGGGCTCCCCATTGTCACCTATATTATTTAATATTTACACTGCTGATATCCCTACATCCAACACAATCAATATAGCACAATTTGCAGATGATACAGCATTGTATTGTTCTAGCACATCACTTGATATTTTAAGAAACACAATACAACAATATCTAAACCAAATCAGTGCTTGGTCAAACAAATGGAAAATTAAATTAAATCCATCCAAATCAACAGCAAAATCTTGTCATTAAAAACCATTTCAACACCACCACCTCTCACACTGAACAATAACATTATTCCTTGGACTCCACAAAACAAAACAGTGAGATATCTAGGACTACATTTAGACACTAGAACTTAACTGGAAAGAACATATAAACATTAAAACACAACAAACAAAAGTCAAACTAATCCAATTAAAAACCATTAATAAACAACCACAGTAAAATAACATTAGAAAATGCTAAGCTCATATATACAACAGTAATAAGACCCCTAATGCTCTATGCCTGTCCTGTCTGGATTAATGCAGCAAAAACCAATATCCATAAATTACAGGTCATACAGAATAAATTCCTGCGAACAATAACCAATGCACCCTGGTTCATCACAAACAAACAACTTCATAAAGAAATTCAAATAAAACCTATCATACATCACATCACCAAGTTATACCCATAATTTTTATAACAATTTACCATCAATTACACAACTATCCCAATATAACCTAGGCAAAGTACCCAGAAACGCAACCAGAATAAAAAATAGATTTCCCAAGCATGTTTTTTATACACAATTTGCCAATTTGGATGATTCCTTGTGAGGTGCTCAGTGGGTTTCCTCTCCCTAATAATTAGTTTGTAAAGAAGTAATAGTTTAGTTTTTTAACGTAGATAATAAGCATCAAAAAAATGTGAGAAAGTTTGTATTGCTAAACTGAGCCATGTATAATCTTCAAAATAATAAAAATTATTAAAAAAAAAAAAAAAAAAGACGCCCGCCCTAACACATGGACATAAACCTTCCAATATTGCACTGGCTAACGAGGCTCCGGGTCAATTGATACCACCGCAGTCCCTCTGACCAGGAGGGCCTAGGGTTCGATTACGACGATAACCGGATTTTTCGACACTCGCTACACAGCTTAGGTCGAATTGCTTCGGCATTCGCCTGGTGTTGGGAGAAACCACGGACGACTAGCAGAGCAGCCGGCCGCTACAATTCTCCTCCAGACATCGGCTAAATCTGAACCAGTTCTCTTTCTAGTGTCTAAAATCCTGCCGCCGCCAGCACCCGAAGCCTGGGACTCCTGGTGAGAGGCACTGCTGGGACATCATTTCGGCCTAGAGACACATTTGCCGGTCATAGCGTGGCCTATATTCTCGCAATCTTAAATTCCCATATTGTGTCCTGCCACTGATGCGTTATCAAACGAGGAAAATTGATTGATTCGTGTTTTCGGGCGCGTCAACTACTTAGGTCACTAGTCCCGTAAGTGCAGAGAGTGTTTTCCTCGGGAAGTGGCGATGATCATTTCCCTGCTGGATGGCGAGATCTGGCGCCGACTTACCGTCTACTAGCGGGGTTTCCCCTCATCCAGGCTTTCCCACCAGCGGGGCACCGCCCCAGCCGGACAAGTTGTAAGCTCCTGGCCGGTCTCGCGGCATGTTGTGGTAGTGTGCGAGTGTTGTGTAAGGGTTGAGGATAGGACAAGGAAGAGGAAGTAAAGATCGCGCACGGTCCGTGGCCCGTTTGTTAAGGTACTGCTCCTGCATTCGCCTGGTGTTGATCGGAGAAACCACGGAAAACTACTTATCAGAGCAGCCGGCCGCTAGAATTCTACTCCAGACAGCGACTAAATTCGACCTAACTGACAAGCTAGTGTCGAAAATCCTGCCGCCGTCGGGACTGGAACCTAGGACCTCCCGGTCAGAGGGACAGCAGTGGACATCTGATTGATGCACTGAGACATCCTCCCCGGTACACTGAAAATCCACACTTTATTTCCAATAAATAAAATATGGATAACTCTGTCAGAAGAAAAGTTCGGTTCAAATTCCCCCAGCTTGCAAAAATATTAGCTATGTGAGGTGTTTCTTTTCCTGACGATTCTTTAGCCTCGAGGGCTGAACGTATAAAGGATACCGAACGGAGTGGCTCAGGGCATAACGCGCTGACTTCGCATTCGGGAGGCCCGCGTTCAATCCGGGCCCGGGGTTTGGTGGTTTACCTCGGTCATCCACGCGAATGCTGGGATGGTTCTAACTGAAAGGCCACAACCGCGAAACCGGCGTCGGTAGCCGAATTCTCTAACTACAGGTAGTCACGAAGGTTAAGCAAGTTCGAGACTTCGAGGGTTCCTGTCTGGGTGACCGACCGCGGGAATCTAACGGCACCGAGGCGAACTGCCCTCCACGGGACATATAATGGAAAAAGACGTTTCTTCCTTTACTCGAAAAACCAGTTCTTGAAAGTTGATAAAAAAGCGACACCTACATTATTATTATTCGAAAAAAGTAAACGAAGTTAGCGACATAGCATTCCTTGTTCAATCAATACGTGAATAACATTACTGTTTTGAAGTTGAAACTCTTAGAAGTTGACCAAATATTTGAGATACTATAATCTTTCGTGATGCATGTCACAAACTCCAATAAAAATGCAGTACCCATCACATATTGCACTCAAACTTCTCATTTCTTTAACATCCAATTGAAGAACCGAATGCGACGTCTCCTTCAGATAAAACAACGGATATCATTGTGGTCAAACAACACTGTTTATTAACCCTTATCTGTCCAGGAGCCGCCGAGTCCTAGGCGAAGTGGCCAGCTGTCTAATAATGGCCTCTCCTACAATCAATCACAAGCGAACGTGAACCGGAAACGACTAAGCACCAGCCGCAAGCGAGAGGTGGGCATTTGATCTTATCGTCCTTCGCGCGTCGCGTCGCGTCGCGTCGGCGACCTGCACTTGCAGGCCAGCGCTGCTTCCGGTCGGCGGCGCGGCCGCTTAGAATCCAATTTGATGACGTTGGGAGGGGGAGGGGAGGGCGGGGGGGACGTGCGCGCGAAGGAGCAATATCCGGCGGCGCAGAAGAATCGCCGTCGCGGCGCGCGTCTCGTAAAGAAACACTTCCGGCGCGCGGCGACGTCGCGTCGCGTCGCGCTTCCCGGATGTGCGCCAAGGAGAAAGCAGGAAATGGAATATGCAGGAAGTGCGCCAGGGATGCATCCACATAAAACCGAGAGCGAGGGAGGGAGGCGGAAAGGAGGGAATGGAGGGGAGACGATGGGAAGGGTGATTGGGGGAGGGAATGGGGCGGGAGGAGGTTGGAAGGGGAGAGAATGGTTCGCGAGAGGGTGGGAACGGTGAGGGAGGGGAGAGAATGGATTGAGAGGAATGGGAAGGTGAGGGGGTAGGGAATGGGGAGGGAAGGGTGAGGGAGGGGAGAGGACGAGATGGGGGAAGGGAGAGGGAGGGTAGGAGAGGAAATGGGGTGGGAGGTTGTGGGAAATGTGAGGAAGGGGAAGGAATGGGTTAGGAGGGGTGGGAAGGGTCAGAAGGGGAGGGAATGGAGTGGACGGGGGGAGGGAGGGGATGGAGTGAGAAAGGGAAGGAGGGGTGAGAATGGGAGGTAGAGGAAGTGAATAGGGAGAGAGGGTCCAAGAAAGGGGAGGAGGGAGAACCAGAGAAGGGGAAGGTAGGAAGGGGGAGAGAAGGGGGAGATAGGATCATGTGATGGAATGGAAGGGTCAAGGAAGGGGAAGTAGGGTCAAAGAAGAGGAGAGTGAGGAAAGGAAGAGAACGGAGAGGGTAGGTAAGGGGGAAGAGGTGAGGATAAGAGAAGGGGACGGAAGGTTTGAAAAGGTCACAGAGGGAGACTGACAGAAGGTAGAGAGGGAGACCGTCATTAGAACAGTATAGAACACGAATTTATGTTGTTTTGCACGTGGATAGATTCCACAACTTCGTCGTTATACCCTTCTGCAGACACAATTGAATGGGTGAAGTGAAAACAAAGTAACTAGTCCAAAATTGGTACTTTTTTCTTTACAGAATATAGTGCAGAAGTCATGGAACTAAATTATGCATCCACTAAGAGATAGAGCTAACCCACAAAATTCAAAACATCGATTTGTTGACTTATTTAATGTGTTCGTAATCGAATATGTTCATGAAACAATATTTTAAATTTTGTGGGTTGGCTCCCTCTCTTACTGGATGCCTCAAATGTTGAGACTGAAAACATTTCAATGTGTCATTTGACTTCAAATCAGGCAGCTCCCTTTTATTTACGAACGAAAGAACAGTTTCTTTCCTGGAAAGGTACTGCTCGTCAACTCAGGATTACAGACATGTGGCTACTCGGGCTGCTTGCACCGAATGGTTCGCAATTGATATTTGCCAGTGGTACGGGCCTGATGTAATTCACTTGAATAAAAGGTATCTACACCACCAACAGTTATATTAACATTAGTAATTCACTTGTTTTGCCACTGATCGAGAGTGTGCCTGTAATAAACCGAAGAGCGAGAAGTGAAGAGAACTGTAAGTGAAGAACCAGTAATTTTCATTATTTTGCTTTTAAAGAATGTGTTCACAGTCAAGTTTGTTAATAAACATTCAAGAGCTTAAATGGAATATCACGCATTTAAAATCAATTCTTTTATGAGGTCTGTCTTTAAAAGATAGAAGATGAAAGCATAATAACAGACCTCATGCTATCAAGTGCGAAAACCTCGTAAAGATAAAACAACACAGAGTCCTTTCCAAAGAAAATTGCACATTTTTTATCAGGTTTGTGGACTTTTAACCGAATGAATTGAAAGTCAAAACAGAGCCTGTCACAAACAGTATCTTGGACAGAAAAATGTTATAAACTCTGAACTAGACGTAAGATTTCAACTCGAAAATTGGACGACGGAAATTATATTACTTATGGAAAATACTTACAACAATAAAATGTGGTATTTTTGTGATACATTGTTATTTGGCAAGAGGTTAGTAAATCTCCATTAAGGTGAAAAACAATACAAGTCCGCATTTTTTGTTTAAATTATAACAGATTCATATTAAGAACTTATTTATCGCAATTATTCTTCCGAACATATTCGTATGGCTTTGTACAACATTTCTCGAAATAGAAATCTGTTTAAATCAATTGTTTTTTGTCGTATCTAATAAAAAGTTGCAACTTAAATTATCTCAGAATGCACTTTCTGGACTAGTACTGTTTCTTCACTCACTCATTTAATTAATTTCTCAGCATATTTCTTCCAAGAAGAAACAATATTTCGTGAATGCAAAAGTTCTCGTCTTTGTTCGTCTCAAAGCAGCCTGGATAGTGCATGAAAAACGGGCGTGGGAGCAACGCCGCGAGTTGGCTGAAGCGCGCGGGCGGAGGGGCGCGGCCGCGCAGGAATTCCCAAGATGAGAAAGAACGCGGCTGCTCCTTGGGGGAGCAGCTGCCAGCGACGCTGCGAAACTTTCGGAGCCACGGGACGCGCCAAGTTGGCCTCGAGGCTGCGGGCCGATGGCGCTGAGGCGAGGACGCAAAGGGAGACAGGGCTGCGGGGCGGAGAACGGGGCGAGGACGGGCACGGGGATGGCGTTGGGGGCGGAGATGGGACGGTGGCGTGGTCGGGGACGAGAATTGGGGCGAGGGCGGAACATGGACAGGGTCGGGGTGGAGGCGGGGACGATGGCGGGGAGGAGGGGGTGGGTGTGCCTCAACGATGGTCGGAGGAGCGGAGGGGGCGGGGCCGGGTATGATGACGGGAGCAAGGTCTGGGCGGAACTGGAGAGGTTGCGGGAGCAGTGGCGAGGCGGCGATGGGAGCGGAGACGGGGGTGGTGGCGGCGGCGGGGCGGAAGCGGGGCGGACGCGGACCGCGGGCCTCGGGTAGCGGGGCGGTGGAAGCGGGCCAGAACGAAGTCGGAGGCGGAGACGGGGTGGGGGCGAGTGGAAGCGGGGCGTTGGCGGCTGCTGGGGTGAGGCGGAGGTGGGAGCGGGGCGTTGGTGCAGGCCTGATCCAGGTCGGAGACGGAGACGGGGGCCGCGGCGGGTGGAAATGGAGCGGGGGCGGGGGCGGGAGCGGGGGCGGGAGCGGGGCGAGAGCGGGGGCGGGAGCGGGGGCGAGAGCGGGGGCGAGAGCGGGGGCGAGAGCGGGGGCGAGAGCGGGGGCGAGAGCGGGGGCGGGCGCGCGGGCGGGAGCGGGGGCGGGCGCGCGGGCGGGAGCGGGGGCGGGCGCGCGGGCGGGAGCGGGGGCGGGCGCGCGGGCGGGCGCGGGGGCGGGAGCTGGCACGAGGATGGATACGTTCCACATCAAAACAGGCGTCTGCTTATTTACCGTTCTAACGAGAACTCGTACGAGAAAGTTACGGACATATTTCGCTCCAAATTAAATCCAAGAGCATTAAAATCAGAAAATTACAATAGAAAAAATTGTAACTCAAAGGACGGGGATCTCACATTTTTCTATTTCGTGTTTAACTATTGAACTTTCCTTTTGAAGACAAACTCATAGGTTGCTGAATAAAGTCACATGATAAATTCAAAGGTGACGTTTGAAGTAAAATATTACGAAAAATATAAATCACTCACTGTTGACGTGTTCGTTGACTTTTGTATCCTTTACCCTAGGCTCACAATTTTTACTACAATTCAAGACGTTTCAAATTTAATCAACTGCAATACTGTCAACGTAAAAGCGCCTCTGACATTAGGCGCGCAGTTAACACAGACGCCGTTAACACATACACATGGCACCACCTCCACAACAGATGGGCGAAATCCAATACACCGCATCCTCACTTACTCGCAAGAGATGTCATGTCTCGAGTCCAGAAAAATATGTAGTATAAAACGTCAAAACATGTACATAAATATGTAATGAAATAGTAAGAATATGTAATAAATATGTAAATTCGTATAATATGTAATATTAAAATACACTAATAAAAAATACATTTACGTAATACGAAATTAGATATATAAAACTGCTCACTTCACATCATTCACAACTTTCTCGTCATTAGTAAAAGCTTCATCTATTGTAATCTAGGACCGTAGTTTAGCAGCCGGACTACTCGCAATACAAGCCATCGCACAGATTGGCGAGATCTACGACCAGCAAACATACACTGCAGCCTCTTCATCGAAGTATTACACGTCAGTGATCGGAAATTTTTTTCCGAAATTAAGGTTACAGATCACAAAACGCGGTGCCAATGATTCTTTGGACACCCAGATTTCCCCAATAATGTAGGGAAAATGTGATTTTTTTAAATACATCTCTTTCCTAAAAAAATATGGAATTAAATAGAAGAAAATTGATAAAATAAGAAAATATATTGTAGAAAACAACAAAATATGTAAAATATGTAATATAGTACTAAATATGTAAAAATATGTAACGAAAAAAATACGATATTGTGTTAGGAGGGCTATGATTCGCAAAGATCACAACTTTGAGAACGTTAAGTAGAAAGACAAAAATATGTAATTACATAAAAATCCGGTCTCTAGTCATAGTCTTCAGGTCACGTTCATATACCGCAATGTAGCCACCAAATCATCGTAAGGCGATTGCCTCAAAGCTGATCACATCACACAGAACAGCACGTGGCGAAACTGAAAAAGCTATTCTCGAGAACGGCAAGTTACATCCTGAGGGGTGGCGGTGTTCCACCCCGCATGAACGTAAGGTCCGGCGCCGTTTCTTTGACTTAAGACCTTTTCCCTTCCAGGTACCCTCCAACCCGTCCGGGGCAAGTTCTAAAATCCCGAATGTTGTCCAGACACATCTGGTTATAAAGGCAATTTATGTTATGTGTGTATGTTATACAGTGCAAACACATTGTTATGAAGTGCAATAGGTTATGTGTGTTATAAGGGTAGAATGGGGACAATGTTGAGTAGGGGTGGATGTTAATGAAATGTCTTTTTTTATTTTCACTTTAGAACAATGCCTTTGAATGTAGATGCTATTTTTTTTGTATGACAAAGAAAATTACCCATTGTTTTGCATTTTTTGACGATTTCGACTAATAAATCATTTTTAGTTTTAATGTATTTTTTATTTTATTTACAATAAGTCAAGCGGGTTATCCCATTTAAGGACTATTTGAGTATATAAAAAATTAATTATAGGCATTGACATAATGAATTATGTTCCCTATAAGATAATTAATGGAATCAACAAAAATATCTACCTTAGCATCACAATAGCCAAAAAAGTATTAGGTAACTCCATTAATTTGAATAATTTATATTTATGCACGAACATATCAATGGAAACAAGATTATAAAACATTCTAAATGAGCGAGAGAGAAACTGAGGGATCGAAACTGAAATCTGAGACAGCAGATCAGGCGTATACACAATTCCTCGAATAATTTTAATGAATGCAATAATTTGTTGTAATTTCCTCCTGCTGTCAAGAGAATCAAGCCCAAATTCCCTGTACAGATATTCATTCTCAATAGCACATTCTGGATACCATCCACTATCCTGAAACTAAAAATTTTGAAAAACGCTTCTGAAAGAACACAGAACTCATTTGTAAAGTATTTTTCGTTGATTTCATCGAGTTTAATTTTTAAATGGTACTTGATTCAAACAATATTTACGAAATGAAACAAATTTTCTCCACAGAATTCCTGAGTAACCTATTCGATTTCTTCACTCAGAAAATTGTAATGTCAGCCTTTGTACGTGTATAACCTAAGGTTCCTGTGTCGCCTATCAGCACCATCGTCAGTTCGGCCGATCTCCGGGTAACTAAATGCCGAGTTTTTCCAGGTAAATAACAGTCCAAACCAAAAGTTGCAAGTTGAGGTCTCTTGAACGAAAGGAAGAAGCCTGGAATACTCATTAACGTATTCAACAGCTCGAGATTTTCTTCTGAACTGGTTTTGATTACATTTTTTGTCATTTTATTTTCTTTTACGATATTTTAAAAAACATTTTTGGAGCATTTTATTAATAATTTTAGGCGATGTTTTTAGTTCCTTAATTATAAAGAAGGAAAGCTTACCCGTGACCAGTCCCCAATTTTGTTATAACTGCACCGTCATTCACCACCGACATTTGTCATGACTGGAGACACCACGGAGAGGTAAGTACAGAATAGCTTCTCACCGGAATGGTTGGTGAGACTGGCTGAAGTTGACCCAAGAACTAGTTCAACAATCCGCAATTGACAGAACTCAAACCCTAGTTTCTCCTGGTCAACGATGCCGCAGAGGCACAGTTATTGCCACACACGTGACGAGAAGCGTCACCGATGCTTCAATCTGATGGATTGATTGATCGACTGTTAGTGATTTCGGACGCATCAACTACTGAGGTCATTAGTCCCGTAAGTGTAGTGCATGTTCTATTCATCATCATCATCAGCAGCAGCAGCAGAAGCAGAAGCAGCAGCAGGAGGAGGCGGTACCCCCGCTCGATGGCGAGATCCGGCGCCGACCTCTCGTCGACTCTCAGTTTTCCCTCAACCAGGTATCTCCCAACAGCGGGGCACCGCCCCAGCCGAGTCAAGCTCTAAGTTCCCGACTGGTTTCCCGGCATGTGTAGAAGTGTAGTGCATGATAGTGTAAGCGTGTGTGTAAGAGAGGATAGGACAAGGAAGAGGAAGGCAAGATCGCGCGCGGTCCGTGGCCCGTTTGTTAGGGTACTGCTCCGGCATTCGCCTGAGGTTGATCAGAGCAACCACGGAAAACTACCGATCAGAGCAGCCGGTCGCTAGAATCCTCCTCCAGTCAGCGACTGAAATCGACCTAAGCGACAAGCTAGCGTCAAAATTCCTGCCTCTGTCGGGACACGAACCTAGGACACCCGGTCAAAGGCACTGCAGTGACATCCGATAATGCACTTAGCCACCTCTTCCGGTAAGCTGAGATGCCGCGCCACCATTCATTGCCTTACTCGGGTAGGACTGTTGCTGTGGAGAGATGTTACGAAGACGGTGAGGAGGACGGACGAGGAGGTTAGGGAGAGCAACAGGCTGAAGTGCAGTTTACAGTTCGGCTCCCCAGTTCACTCCCCCAGGAACCGGTAGCGGAAAAGTATCTTAGTGCGTAGTCTGTCTTTGTGTATGCAGCAAGTAGGAAAATATACACGCCCAACAACATTCAAAGCTAGTATTCGCATGCGTTGGTAATAATGATTTGGACAGACATAAGGATGTTTTATGTTAACGCGAGGACAGAAGGCCCGAGTCTCGTCTTCGACTTGAACACGCATAGCGAAGCATCACAATTCCACAGCAAAGTGCGTCGGCCACGCACAGTGTGGCCGCGTCGTGAGGAAGTCATTCCCAGCGCATAAAGGGACGCACTATAAACTAGATTTCTACCAGGGAATAACAAGTTAAAAGAGGAGTAAAATCGTGAAAAAGAGGTGAAAAGCAAAGCGAAGGGGCTCACCCACAGAGGCGTTGGTGGACCATAGAGGTTGATGCAGGAGGGAAAGAAGGAGGTGGAAGAGGAGAGGAATCCAGTCAAAGCAAAGCCAATGTGCTCACTTGGAGAGGCGTCGGTGACGCGAAGAGATCGATGAGCGACGGAGAGATGAACTGAGACAGAACGCAGGCGAGGAGGAGGGAAAGAAGGCGGTGGAAGAGGGGAAGAATACAGAGTCAAGGAAAAGCGAATGTGCTCACCTGAAAGGGCGTGGGTGACGCGCAGAGGTCGATGGAGGAGGGAAAGGAGGAGGTGGAAGGAAAGAGTCCAGAGTCATAGCAAAGCGAAGTGCTCACCTGGAGGGGCGTGGGCGGCGCGCAGAGGTCGATCACCTGGAGAGGTGGAAGAGGAGAAGTATCCAGAGTGAACGCAAAGCGATCTGGAGGGGCGCGGGCGGCGCGCAGAGGTCGATGGAGGAGGAATTGTAAGAGGGGAAGGATCCAGAGTCAACGCAAAGCGAAGTGCTCAACTGGAGGGGCGTGGGCGGCGCGCTTAGGTAGATAGAGGAGGTGGAAGAGGGGAAGGATCCAGAGTCAACGCAAAGTGAAGTGCTCACCTGGAGGGGCGTGGCGGCGCGCAGAGGTCGATCACCTGGAGAGGTGGAAGAGGGGAAGGATCCAGAGTCAACGCAAAGCGACGTGCTCACCTGGAGGGGCGTGGGCGGCGCGCTGAGGTAGATAGAGGAGGTGGAAGAGGGGAAGAATCCAGAGTCAACGCAAAGCGAAGTGCTCACCTGGAGGCGCGTGGGTGGCGCGCTGAGGTAGATAGAGGAGGTGGAAGAGGGGAAGAATCCAGAGTCAACGCAAAGCGACGTGCTCACCTGGAGGGGCGTGGGCGGCGCGCAGAGGTCGATGGAGGAGGAGGTGGAAGAGGGGGAAGAATCCAGAGTCAACGCAAAGCGACGTGCTCACCTGGAGGCGCGTGGGTGGCGCGCTGAGGTAGATAGAGGAGGTGGAAGAGGGAAGAATCCAGAGTCAACGCAAAGCGAAGTGCTTACCTGGAGGGGCGTGGGCGGCGCGCTGAGGTAGATAGAGGAGGTGGAAGAGGGGAAGAATCCAGAGTCAACGCAAGCGAAGCGCTCACCTGGAGGGGCGTGGGCGGCGCGCAGAGGTCGATGGGCGGCGGGGGGTAGAGCTGCGCGAGGCTCATCACTGCCTCGTTGCAGAACTTGAGCCCCATCACCTCCTCGTCCTCGCGGCCGTAGCGGAACGTCAGCGTCACCTGCCCGAACACCTGCAACCACACACCACCACTCCGATGGGTCTCGGGCAATCGTGCTAGTATTATGACCCATGCCTCATAAGAAATAGAGTAAATTAATATCTAGCGGCGCGTTTCATTTTTCTAAGGATGTGAAATACAAAGAAGCTAATAGCGTAAACTACTTGGAACACAAAACAATTAGATTTGGGGCGTGGATTGACTGATTGATTAGTGATTCCGGGCGCGTCAACTGCTGTTCATTAGTCCTGTGCAGTGCACGTTTTATTGCCGAAGATGACGGCGATATTCCCCGCTAGATGATGAGATTCGGCGCCGACCGACTCTTTGGCTTGCGGGGGAATACCGTAATAGCAGTTTACGTAACAAGTGTGCGAGGAAGGTGATTCACGCACGAGTCGAATGCGTCGCGCGAACGCAGCATGCGAAACGTAATGCATCAAGTAAAGGATGAAGAATTAAATATCAAATAACTAGAAATACCTTACTTCTACTATAGCAAATGAAATCCAATCAGTGTCGTAACTCTATTGTTTGTAAATAATCAACAAAGACGTTGCCATGACGAAAGACAACTGCGTTTCGTTTCAGCCGCGGAACGCGCGATGGGCGAAATAACTATAGAATATTTTATTTTCTAGTCAAAATCGAACATTTTTCATTTATGTTGTATTTGCTTTAGAAATTAATTAATATAGAATACCAATTAAGAAAACACCATCTAACAGATATTATTAATAAAAGACGTAGATATGAACGCCGAGAAGAGTGTTAAACAAATTAGAAACCAAATTTTAATTACTGAAGGATTAGATTGCTGTAATTAAATTTTAACACCTAATATGTTTTACGTTCATATATATCTGACTTATTTCTTGGACTGTTGACAATTGCAGTTGACGCGCTCGCATACAAAACATCAATCAATATAGTATGACAGGAATTATTTGCACCAGCACAAAAAATATTAAAATTTACAATCAATAGTACATTTCGTTATGTTAACACTAGAAACAATCCTTGTAATATTACGAGCAATTAGTATCTTCTCATCAACAAAAGCCTTTGTTTCGATCTCAAACACTCATTCTGGAAGTTGGACGTTCAAGAAACTGCTAATACTGTTTTTTTTCTAATCGTGTCACCTAATACGTTTATATTAATAATATAATAATTCACGTTTCAAAAAACTGTCTATTTATTTATCGTTAACTACAATTGCTAAATAAGTAAAACATCTTTAATCATCTTAATCTTTCTAAAACATCTTTAGTCATGGAGGCTTTTCCGTTTGAGCATCTGTGGAGAGCTGTCGCAATCGTAGTTTGAAATAATTCGTATGTTGGTAAAACCATAAAATAAAATGTCAATAATTAGAACATTTAGGTTTTTAGGAGAAATGTTAATCTCACGGTTTAGATTCCAAATATAAGAATAAGAACATCTAATGTGAATGGTTTTGCTGTTTAATGTCGTGGAAATTTCAAAAGTTTCTTTATCAATTGGAATCTCATGTCAGATTCAACATTATGTACAATTTCATGTCTGTAATGCGTGTTCCTTCAAGCTTAATACGAAAAAAGTCTTCCACAATATGTTGTGTGATATAAGTAAAACAACCACTGCTGCCCGAAGAAAATTAAATTCTGAACACATTTCAATTGTAATGCCCCTGATATCGATATAACATCTTTTCACACGCTTCTGAGAATGACAATGTTCCGTTGCATCCAGTTCAGAATTCTGCAGTAAACTCGTGATCTGAGTTAACTTCTACCAAGACTACGTATGTTGAAAAATCTCCAATTATACATCTGAGATTAAAAGGTCACAAAAGTAACTGCATTAATTCAACATCAATGTTTTTTATGAATTGAAATGTCGAAAATAAGAAAGATAAAGAACAAACTCGCACTCGTGCAAAGGTGCACTAGATTACGTTCCCGCACCTTTTCAATGGAGAATAGAGACAGCAGAGAAAGAAATGTATATCCTATTCTGTATAACTACTTTGGAGTCTTGAATTTTCTGCAATCGAATCAGGGTTAACCACGTGTCTCCCGTACATTTACATTTGGAAAAAAAATTAAATTTAATGCATTCATGCATTACACAAACGTGAGAATCCGTCATTGTAATAAAAACTTACTATAGATCTCAATCATTCTCACGAATTAATTGGGGAAATTAATTCACATAGATAAGAAAATATAAATTTCAGTAAATTACTAGACAATTGTATAAATTATCTTTTTGCTATTATTTCTTATTCCAACACTTTTCACTGATTTATTCATTTATTTCAAAACATAAATGATTTTGTGAAACGAATTCTCCATGTCACTTCTATTCTATAAGAACTCTTGTTTAGAATTCACTGCCGACTTCAGAGGCCACAACCTTTGGAACAAGCGATTAACCCGTTGTTTCCTCCGCGTCACAGCATCTCGCCTCCCTCCCCTCCACCCGCTCGCTGGGGGGGACCTGTTGACAGCGCGGCGGCGCGGGTCCTGTGCTCGACACCGCCGGTGGGGGCAGCAGCTGTGGCGGCCGCGGGGGGGGGGTGATGGATGACGCCCCCGGCGCTCACGGCCGCCCCCCGGGACGGCGCCCCCGCCCCCCGCCCGCCCGCCCGCCCGGCTGCACCGCCCCGTCGCTGTCCTGCGGCTGCGCGTATCTCCTCGCCCGTGTCCCCACGGAGGCTCGCGTTCATCCATTAGGCCTTCGGGCAGGGGGGACGGGGGTCGCGACGGAGCGGTGTCGTGTGGACGCGGGTGGGGAGGCAGCGTTTTCCTCTATAAAGAGCATTTTGCCATCAAGCATCTCTCTCACACCCTTTCTTTCAGTTTTCTCTCTCTCTTCCTTTCTCTTTTTCACTTTTCTTTTTTCTTTCCCTTTTTCCATCCCTTTCCCTTTCCCAAACTCTCCCGCTCTTTACTTTTTCCAAACGATCCTTGTCTTTCCCTTTCCCAAAATCATCATCTCTTTTTCCTCTTCCAAACTCATCTCCTCTTACACTTTCCCAAACTCCCCTTCTCTTTCTCGTTCCCAAACTCCCCTTCTCTTTCTCGTTCCCAAACTCCCTTCTCTTTCTCGGTCCCAAACTCCCCTTCTCTTTCTCGGTCCCAAACTCCCCTTCTCTTTCTCGGTCCCAAACTTCCCTTCTCTTTCTCGTTCCCAAACTCCCCTTCTCTTTCTCGTTCCCAAACTCCCCTTCTCTTTCTCGTTCCCAAACTCCCCTTCTCTTTCTCGTTCCCAAACTCCCCTTCTCTTTCTCGTTCCCAAACTCCCCTTCTCTTTCTCGTTCCCAAAACTCCCCTTCTCTTTCTCGTTCCCAAACTCCCCTTCTCTTTCTCGTTCCCAAACTCCCCTTCTCTTTCTCGTTCCCAAACTCCCCTTCTCTTTCTCGTTCCCAAACTCCCCTTCTCTTTCTCGTTCCCAAACTCCCCTTCTCTTTCTCGTTCCCAAACTCCCCTTCTCTTTCTCGTTCCCAAACTCCCCTTCTCTTTCTCGTTCCCAAACTCCCCTTCTCTTTCTCGTTCCCAAACTCCCCTTCTCTTTCTCGTTCCCAAACTCACCTTCTTTCTCGTTCCCAAACTCCCCTTCTTTCTCGTTCCCAAACTCCCCTTCTCTTTCCCTTTCCCAAACTCCCCTCCTTTTCTCTTTCCCAAACTCCCCTTCTCTTTCCCTTTCCCAAACACTTCTTCTCTTTCGCTTTCCCAAACTCTCCTACCCTTTTCCAGCTCCAAACTCTCCTTCTCTTTGCATTTCCCAAACTCTCTCTCTCCTCTTTCCCTAAATCTCCTTTTCACTTTCCGTAACTCTCCTCAATTGAGGTATCTCCCCAATTGAGATATCACCCTATCCGGCTAGTAACGAAACTCCGCCACGAAGACTTGTCGTGGTGGCTTGAAAACTAGGACCACCTGGTAAATGTATACTTGAAAGTATGCATGTATTTGGCGCGACAGCCCGTGAACGGGCTAAGGGCTACCGGCGACGTCCCTGCCTTGCGGCCGTGGGTTAAGGGGGTACGTGAGGTTACCACATATCCCCACGGGTTTCTCAACCTGAGAAGTGAATTTTCTCATCGTCACACAGCAACATATACTGGGAACATTGCAAGGAAAACGCACTCTGTAGTGTTGGCTCGACCGGGAATCGAAGCCGGGGCCGCGTAGTGGAAAGCGAGCACGCTGACCAAGATCAAAGGCATACTTATTAAATATATTTACCTTCCGACCTTGTAGGTAATCTGGATCAACAAGGACAACGCCTTGCAGCTTGTCAATGTAGTCCCCAGTTACGCTGAGGTCTCGATTGCTCAAATAGAGCGTCAGCTTACTGTTGGGCGAAGATTTCTTGAATACCCTGCAAATAATACGCAAAGTGAGATTCACGAAATATGTTTGAAAAAATACAATTGGTAATTTTTTAATTTCTAAAATAAAAATGACGGGAGTTAACAATTAAAAAACAAACGACGGGAATCGTTGCGCGTATTAATTGGTCGTCACAGTCGCTCAGGGGTTAGAGCAATTTAACATAAACCAGGGAACTCGGGTTTGAGTCTCAATCAGGAGTCCGATTCTTTGAACAAATTTAATTATTAAAATGCATTGTTTACACTGTAACGAGGTTACATCATGGTTGCAATTTCTGCGTGAAATACTTTCTGACATTATTACTTTTCCAAAACAGTGACACGACGGTGACGATAAATAACACAGTATAGTATTATTTAAATTGTAAATTTTACACAATTTTTTTATCTTTTACGTAAATGGATAATAAACTTATACTTTTTTGTCCACCAACGCACTTTTGAGAAAATGTGAGACCATTTTCGAAAATGCATTACTTGTAAAGGATACGAAATAATACCATCAGAGGTCGCCCTTCGAATATATTACCACTATGGAAACATATCGTTGATTATGAAATATATAGTATACGGAAAAGCAAAGTAATGGCAACAGGCGTGATCTTTACATTCTAAACATTTCTGCGAGGATTGCGTCGGTGCCATTCATATTGCGCACGGCATGATTGTTTGCGCGAATACTCGAAGGGTATTGCCCTGAAGAGGTATTGAGCCTGACTCGGGAAATCTCAAGGTTGGGTTCTGAAATTCATGTTCTTACTATAATCAAATCGCTAATAGTCTAATCAATAAAATTTTGCGATTTCGAGAAAACCTTAACAGATTATTTAAATAATGTTCATTCGAAAATGTATTAAATAATGCCTGCAACAAATGTATTATGATATCCATTATGTTGAAATAATTTCAACTCAAACATTAACTTCAACATTACACAAACATAACATTAAACATAACTCAAACATTACACGTATTCATTCATAATTATTATGAATGAATACGTGTAATGTTTGAGTTTTCGAAATGATGCCTATGACATGTTACTTATTGATGGTGTGTTTCATCTGTACCAAAAGTTAAAGAAATATCTAAATTCGTTCGTTTGGTTTAAAATCGCGCCAATGTCACTAAATATTGTGACGAAAGATGTATAATAACTTGAAGTTATAATTGAAGAATTTATTTCATACAATCAAAATACGTTTGCTTCACAAATGAAAGAATAAGAGATGTTGGGAATACGTTGATATTTTATAATTTTCCGATATTCAGATTCTTTAATGACAATCAGCCTTTTACAATATTTATCAATTGTTATCTATCAATAAGCAAACAAATGTAAGGAAAAACTTTTTTAAAATGATAAAACTCTTGATGATAAAGTATTGATAAAAATTATAAAGTATTCCCAGAATTAAATGATCAGTTTCAAATTCGCTGGGCTTCACATTGAGACAATTCGATGGGGTAATATCTTTTTTGGAGGAAATATTTCTTGCAGTTTCGGTGCTAATATTGTCCATTTACACATGGACGAACTGAGCGATGTTTTTGAAGACTAATATTTTCGCGGTTCAGAGACCACAAATGTGATTTTCTCCATAGATTTCGAGATCAATTTATTTTGTATTACGTAACCTTCTGTACAATAAGTATAAAAGAGATCTCTGTGAGTATTCGTGTGTCAGGTGACGTAATTACACAAATACAATGTGTTATGAGAGAAACGGAATTGTGAAGGCATTTTGTGGCAACTTCGGACAAATTGATACGGCATCCAAGAAAGCTGATTTTTAAATTATCAGCGTAAAAGATAAATTGTCTGCTAGCGAGTCTGAGTTATACTAATCAATAGACGATATTGAGAATTGATCCGTAACAGGTACTGGAAGAACAAAAGGGAAAATCTGACCGCAACCCGTCGTACACACGTGTCACAATGTCTGCATATAGTCGTAGACGTGCAGTCTGGTGTCCAGACGGTAAAACTTATACTTTCTTTCGTTATCTCTCTTTCGTATCTATATGACACATGTTTGGCCGAAAAAAATATTAGACACATGTTAGGATGTTAGGATATGATATAAGATAATACTACTTGAACTCCTGCGACTGCATCGCAGAAAAGAACAAATGCAGAAAAGTCACAATCGAGAAGTACAAGCACATATGCATGATCACGTTACAAAGAACATCGAAACATAAAAAAATATTGTTTCAAATCGTACTTTTACTATTACTTGTGAAGACGTTTCTGAAAATGCAATTGATATGTATATCTACTTCGATCTGTGCATGCATGCTTCTACAGGAGCATTGAAGAATATCCTTCGATCCACCTTCACTTAAAAACTCAATGCACTCCTAATTATAATTACAACTGAAAAGTTTTTGTAAAGAGACACGATTCAGAGAATAGTTGGGCAATGAGATTATTTAAGACACACTAACATTTTCGTTTCAAAATAGTCAATCTTCCAACTTAAAACACGCTTTCCTAACTATAACTACATGATTCAAGGACATCAAGTATGTATTGTAATTGTGTCGTAGTTGTCTTGAAGATGAGGTAATGAACAAATTAAGATAGATAAGCGTACATTTTATTAATTTCACTATATTAACAAAATCGATCGTTTTTAACTACAGGATGAATTCGATATGTCTATATATGCAGTGTCGAAAATCCTCCACCCTCCAGGATTCGAACCCTACGCCCTTCCGGTGAGAGTCACAACTGACGCAGCGGTAATTCTGGTGCTGACTGTAATTCAGACTGGCAACCTCGCCTCTCTCGTCAGCTGCTGAGCACATGCGAGTGTGAATGAAGCGCAGTGTTTTTGATTTGTGAGCCCGAAAGCCACGAAGAAGCGAGGATTTCTCGACTACAAAAATGATTTAGGGAACCAAACATTTCTCAAATAATGACACGACTACATAATTTTCTAGTATAATGAAGAATAATACAGGGAAAATCTGTGTATTGCTCAGGAGACAACGCGAAATATGTATTGCGTTCGTGATATCGACACATTTATTGAGACAGAACATTACAAATTGTATTTGCGATTATCTGAGAGCTTCGTTTCTCCAAGAATTTCGTATTGTACTGCAAAGAGAAATATATTTTAATAATTGTTAATAAAATTGTTTGAAACTGTATATGATTAAATACGCATTTTACTATAAGTCACATTGCATTCGTGATACCATTTACTTACTGAAATATCCTGGTTTGCTAAAGCTCGCTTAACATACATGAAAAGGAATGAAATGTATGTAGAGAGTACTAACATCTGACGCTGTCCTGCAGCGCCCCCTCCCATCTCATCCACCTAGCTTCGCTGCCCTTCTCACCCCGCTGAGACTTGCCTCGCCTTGCGACATCTCGCCCCTCCCCTCACCGACATACAGTATTTTTTTCTTTCCCGTATACGTACATATATACGGAGTAATATACGTAGTACAGGGAAAGTTATGTAATGCTGCGCGAAAAAATGGAGAATTTTCGGCCCCAAAAATTCATTGCCGGACCCTGATAACGAAAAAGTAGATAAAACCAGTTGCTAAATTAAGAAGAAAAAATCTAACACGCGGTGAAGCCAGATTACCTGTTTTGTGGGTCCTTGAAACCGAAAAACCAATTGAAAGCAAAACGTCCGTTAGACTGTGTGTTTGTCCGTCCTTCTGTCCATCTCTGAACACCACTAGCACCTAAACCATTCGTAGGATTTTTTCCAAACTGAGAAAGTCTCTGTCCATCTGACTCTAGTCGAAGCTTTGGGGTTTTGAAAAACTTTCTTAAACTTTTGGGGGTAATTTACATGAAGCCCTCCGGACATTTTCAACATACTATTCTCAAAAACGGTTCCAATTTTTTCTTGTCACAATAAAGTAAAATACACTTATAAAGGTGGCATACGTCCGATTTTCATGGTTAACCCTAAATTTTCGAAAATTGCAAGAGTTTGAATTTCTTCAGTGTCTTCCTGCAACTACAAAATTGAAGATTTTCCCTCCCAATAAAATTTATTTTGCACAGTGAGTTTTTCATTAAGGTGATGTACATTTTTTTTGAAAATTTCAGTAATTTTCCGACTATATTGCACAAAATATTTGCAATTTTAAAAAATTACAAAAACAAGGTTTTTCTCAAAAACGGCTCCCATTTTTTAACTTTTGGTAGGGATAGTGCTGAACGTACTCTATGAGATGACATAAACGCCATATTGCTTTAAAAGTTTGTTGTTCAAAAATTACAAAAATGTAATTTTTTTTACTTGTGTCTCACCTCGGTAATATTTACACAACTGGCGATTTGTTCACATTTTTATATGAAGGATTACATGTGCTTTAAATAACGTCCAGTAAAGTGTCTAGAGAACTCAACCGTTTTCTGTGAAAATTCTCAAAATTCCGCATTTTCAGAAACGCTCAAACGCCTTTTTCTCATAAATGGCTGCAAATTTTTATCTTCAAACTTTTCGAACGGATAGTGCTAGTTGCACTCTTTAAAATGACTTTAGGTTCAATTTGGGGTATTTTTCGTTTTTCCAAAAATTACACAAATGTAATTTTTTTGAAACATCTCTCACATGCACATTTTATACATACACATTTTAACAATTTGTAAACACTATGATATTTTTAAATTAATCTGCTTAAAATTACTTCTAATGAAGTGTTTCGAAAACTCAAAACATTTCTGGGAAAAGGAGCTTCCATTTTCGCATTTACAGTAGCGCTTAAAATCCATTTTCTTAAAAACGGCTCAAAATTTTACGAACAAAATTGCCATTTAGGACGAGGTTTTACTGTTCCTTAATATTCTAAAATTAATGTTGTCCTTGTCCTTTGGAGAGTTTTGTCATGTCATGTCAGATGTCCTTCGGAGAGTTTTGCAGCCGGAGGGTTCAGAGCACGCTCGTTCCTCTCTTGCGTCTCGCGGTGTTCGCGCCGCCCGCGACAGAGGCGCAGCCGATAATTCATCGGCCAGGCTGTCGCCCCAGAGGGAGTGGTGGGGAGGAAGGGGGGCGAAAGGGGGACGGCCCCTGGGTCCGATGGCGCCGTTCCCACGCGCGGGCCGCGCAGACGCGCGCGTCCTCACGCGGCGGGCGATCAAAGACGGCGAAGCGGTTGGGAGGAGGGCTCGGGTTCAAAGGCCCCGCGATCAAAGGCCGCGCCAAATCCCGGTATTCAAATCGGGAGAGGTGCCTCAGGGCGTCAAATGATGTCACCGCAGTCACCTCTGACGGGAGGTCCTATGTTCCAATCCCGATTCTGGCAAGATTTTCAACACTAGCTACGTAGCTAGGTCGAATTTATTCGTTGCGAGGAGAAAAATTCTAGTGGCCGGCTGCTCTGATCGATAGTTCACAGTGGTTTCTTCCATCAATGACAGGATGATGCCGAAACGGCCATCAGACGAATGCCGGAGCAGTACCCTAACAAACGGGTCTTTCCTTCCTCATCGTCGTCCTAACCTCACCCCTCACACACACACACACACACACACACACACACACACACACACACACACACACACACACACACACACTAACATGCACTACACTACGCCAGGAGACAGGTCAGGAGCTTAGGTCCCTGGGGTGATGCTCCGCTGGTGGGTTTATACCTAGTTGGAGAAAATCCCGCTAGCCGACAGGTTGGAGCCTGGACCTCACCATCGAGCGCGGGAAAATCTCCGCCAACTACCGAGGGGAAACGTACACTACAATTACGGGACTAATGAACTTAGCGGTTCACGCACCCGGAATCACAAATCAATCAATCCCTATCTTCTCCACAGAACTTTTCTGGGAACTCTACTTATTGGGCCAAATAAAACTGAAGATGACAAATAATCTTCTCTATATTAGCGTTACGAAATGAAAATACAACTTTGCATGAGTGTATCAACTCGTCGAGTACGAACAATTGAGTCATGTAATGGGTTGCTATGGAGGCGAGTTTGCTTTATAGAGAAGCTGGCTGGAGTTCGAAATATACGAATGCATGACGATTAAGTCAGGATATTTAAAGTGACATACATGTTTGTATGCCCAATTATTAGTCTTCAAGTGAATATAAGGTAGTCGAAACCTTGGGAAAGTATTACATATAATTAATCGGTGGTTCAAGAATATATCGTTGTTGGCACATTGGCATCGAAAATGATTCAAATTTGGCGCCGTGGCGGGAGTTTGGTTTTTAATAGCAATCTTTGGCCTTAATTACCAGCTCAGAATTTTCATTTTAACCCTTTCACTGCTAACGACGCACCGGTGCGTCAAGCACTGCCGTACCCTTATTGCTAACGACGCACAGGTGCGTCAGAGCTCGCCGTGCCACCACTGCTAAGGACGCACCGGTGCGTCACGCTGCACTTTCGGGTTCTCGTGTCCGTTGATTCGGTCGCGTTCGAAATTAGGCGATTGCCACGACATGGGTCCTGTTCTGGACACTTTGAAGTTTATTTTGGTGCCTACTAAATAGCGATTCAATGTTCAGTTGCGAGATTTTTCACGTGTTGTGGAAGGCATGGGCTGCTTGCACCGCGGGCCGTCCTGGGGCCCGCGCGCGTTTCCGGCCAAGCATGCGCAGGTCAAAAGATTATTGCAGTATCAGAATAGAAAACCTTTTTGTCTATTCCACCCTCCGTGTTTACTTCAGCACATTTCCGGGGACTGCTTATCACTTGTGATATTGCTTTCCTGGTGTACTGTACGTGTCTTGATTTTCGATTTATAAATTAGACGTTTGGCATTGTTTTTTGGTACGATCAGGTGCCGGTCCAAAGCCCGGATTTAAACGAAGGATGGAAAGTATGCGTTTTTTTGATAACTGAGAGCGCGCGCAAGAGAAGACCGCACGAAAAAGTATTCAACACACGGCGTGCTTTGGCCGCCGGATGGCTCAGCACATCGCGGCGACCGGCGCTCCTAACGCGTAGCAGTGAAAGGGTTAAACGTACCGCGTCGGATTTATAAAAAAAATTCTTCAAAACCGCGTGCTGAGCTGCAAACGGAGCGGGTATAACTTCCTTGCTTTGGATGTCTTGCATTGGATTTGGCGGGCCTAATTGTTAGTTTATCTCCCTTCGCCAGGTGGCAGCTCCGACTGGGCCCTCGCCGCAAAACACACACTAGATTTCCGCATGACCTATGACAGCATTGTCGCCAAATTCAAACGCCGAAACAGGAACTTCACAGCAGTTGTTTTCTCACAGGGAACAAGTTTCAGTGAGCGTGCATTAATGTTCATGAGAACAGGTTAAACTCTCAAATTTGGTACTAGTGTCGTCTTGCTCCACTTCCCGCCAAGCAATAACCGCCTTTTGCACGCGAAACGAGCAACAAGCATCTAGCGAAACTTGTTGTAGAAAAATTAACAAAAGGGAGGTTGCTTTTCGTGAGAACCAGTTATCTTCTAATAAGAAGGGTACATTGAGTCTTTCCACAGATCGAGCAAGCGAGCGTTTTCCAGAATGTTCGTTTCGCCATAACCCAATTCATATCTCCAATCTGAAGCTATATTCGCTGTCTTAACAATCGTATAATATGATATTCGCGGACCGGTAAAAGTTTGCCGATTGATTAGCGGAACTTTCGAACAATACATTTCCTTTTTGTTGGAACTTTAATTCTTATTTCTGACAATCATCAACAGTGAGGAGAACGGACAGCGACGTTGGGTAAGTGGAAAGCAACTGGCAGCTAAAATTATTTTCGTAATATCACGATCGCGGCGCCGTCGCCCCTCTAGATGGTGAGATTCGGCACCTACCAAACGTCGGCAGCGGGGTTTTCCCCAATCAGGTATTTCCCACAAACGGTTAGTTAGATTTATGCTAAAATTAAGTTAGTTTTAGTTACTCTCAGTTTAATACGGATGGTATAGGTTTATAGTATGTTGTATCCAAGATTGCGGGTTCAAACCCGATCGAAGTCGTGGATTTTTAAGGGCAAAAAAATCCTTCGTACGCCTTCCTTCGGAGGAGAAGTAAAGCCGGCTATACATGTTAGTAGATTTACTGCATGTAAAAGATCCAGAAGCCTCTGAGCTAAACTCAAATCGCCCTGTTTCGTCGCCCGAGATAATACCTTCTTTCTCCGCTAGATGGTGAAAGGAGCGTAGAGAAATTTGCGTGGTCAGACGGAAGAGCGGGGCCTGAGTCTCGCCACGTTAAAAGACATAATTAAGAGATATATAAGAGAGAGATATATTGAAAATAATTGTATTCACTAAGTGATACCTGCGTTCTGGCACATGTTAAGAAATTGAACTGCGCGGCAGCGGCCGGCACACCGACGGAGTCGGGTGCGAGGAACCGGAGTCGGTTCGGGGCGAGAAACCGAAGGCCACGAGGCGCGGGACAGTAGCGGAGAGAGAGAGAGAGAGTCATGGGTGCAGACGTGTGCGGAGTAGTAGTGGCGGACTGTTGACCGGAGAGAATAATGAAAGTGAACTGTGCATAGCAACTGGAAAGGAGCGTCTGTGTCAAAGAAAAGTGAGTAGTGACGAAAGGGGAAGCGCTAGTTAAGAAGTGAAACGAGACGAAACGGATAAGATCGTGGTGCGAGATCACCAGCCGTGAATGATCTCCACGTGGAGTGGACGGAAACTGTGCGGAGGAATGGACAGTGTATACCAGCTTCGACTTCATTAAAGGCAAAACTAAAGTGTACGGTCGACAACTACTGCCTAGTTAACATCCACGATGCGGGGTGCCAGTCGGAAACGTTCTGGGAACGTTTAGAAGCACCACAGCGGCCACGAGTTGGATGGGAAGCGGCTACCGGCGACGGGGCGTCCACCGGTCTTCCGAGCGCAGCGAATGCAACGAACATACCGAAGGAGAGGCGGCGGACACGACACGTCGGCAGGCAGCGCCAAGAATAAGCGACCGGGGGCCGGCATCGCAGGACCCCCTTCCCCGCCCGGCTCCCCGCGGCACGGAAGAGGCTCGGACGCGGACGGTCGGTGCTCGGCGCCGGCTCGACGGTGTGAGAAGGCGAGCAGGCAGTAAAGAACGCAATTCAGGTTGAGTATCACGAGTAAAAGCGGCTGGAAGGTTGGGGAGTGAGGGTAATTAGCCCGTGGAGAACAGTGATTTCGTGTTGAGGCCCCCCCAAATATTGGAGTCATTATAGGAAGTGAAGCCGGGAGGGCGGAGAATAGCGAAAGGGAATAGTTAAAACAGGGGAAAGAACAGAATGAATGCTAGTATAAGCGCCAAAGGCAACCAATTTGAAAACAATTATTTATGTAATACAAAAGTTCTTGTTAACCACCATTTCCAGTGTCTGCGCGTGATTGGAGCCGGAGCCCATTCCCGGACAAGAATCCTGTCCCCTTTCTTTCTTTCTATTTTTTACAATCTTGTGCAGAGTCAATCCACGACTCGTTTCAATATATACACAAAAAAAACGCTGGGAGATGCGCAGTGCAGGAGGTGCCGTTGCGTTGGCCGGGCACTTCGCTGCGTGACGAATACCGCCTTTTCGGAGTGTGCGCGTGCTGCGTGCTCGTTCGCGCCGTGCGTCACGCACTGCACGCGGCCAGCGCGTGGCGTGCTTCGTATCTCCGCCCAGCCCAGGCGCTGCTGCCGACTCGCACTCCCATCCGCACCGATCATTTCTCAGTTTCCTCTGAGAGAAATGTATATTGCTTGCGTTACCGTGAGTTTAGGCATAAAATACTCTTTTGCAACCGGACAATAACTGACTGGAATAGTCTACTGCTGCAGCACTAGCGACTTTTCCCCTAGTGTGCGTTGCTTCCGGAATCGTCTAGGGAACTGCGTGTGATGCTAAAATATTTGTGCGTGTTTTATTTCTTACTTACTTAGTTGTAGTTTTCTTTAATATGTACTTTTAAGTTATATTTGTATCTTTATATGACCTGTATAAACCCTGCCACCGAGCGAAAGCTCATTAGCAGAACATAATAAATATAATAAATCTAACTTCAGTGGCACAGGAAGGAGTTATGACTAACCTCATTATGACACAAGGCAAATCGTACATTTCTCATACAAAAAACGAACTTAACTTGAAATGGATTTACACAACTATGTTCCTCAATGGAAAACAAGGTTCCTGAATATTTTTTTTAAATACACGAAATATAGCTTTACTTTGAGTTGAATTTGCATGAAAAACACCTGTCTAATCCGTGTACTTGAAAGATAGGTTTACTGCATTTGAAACGTTCATTTCTGCATGTATTTTTGTCTTTTGATCTTGATCACACACTCACTCAAACATACAAATTATTTCTTTACTCCTAAGCTGGTTTGTATTTTTATAGATGTAGTGAGATAGTGGGGAGCATCAGACAGCACAACCTAGCTCAATCTTTTGAAACGTAACAGGAAGAAAACACTTCATGTACAAACTGTACACAGGTACACGAATAATGAACATGTTGATACCCAAATTATCTCTATTTTCATTCGATGACATAACACATACTATAGACGAACCCAATTGTCTAACAGAAATACACAACGTTTTTACGCTCGGCACTATTCATTTGCGAAACAGCAATCGAAAACAACGTGGTCAATGAGTAACATATTACTCGGTGTAACGGATTTACCCGATCAATTCTGGTTTGATGTCGCAGGCACCTTTAATTAGAAAAACATGTGCTGATTTTTGGGGTTCTCTGTTGTCCATCTGCCCATCTGTCCGGTGAACACTAACACATTTTCAGACACACCAATATGCACGCACACACACCACACACACGGACCCTCATTAACACAAACATGTTTGGCATTCCAGACGTGGAATTGCGGTGAATGCACTGCGCAGTTTGGTTGGCATTCGGAGTACGTTGTGCCACTGCAGATTGTTCCTTCCGAAGAGGGTGGAAGAACTTCTGGCGCCGAATTCGAGCGGTCTGGCGCTCATACACAAGCACCATTTGTAACTAAGTGATTTGCGCACTTGAATTAGCGGCATACACACAGCAACAAGCATGCAATACATTTTTACGGCACATTGTGGTTTTAAAATTGAAAACGGTAAAACATCCAAAATAGTAGTTTACGTAACAAGGGTGCGAAATAGGTGATTCACCACGAGTCGAGTTTATCGTTCGAGCATAGCGCCGACAACGACGACAAAGAGACGAGTGCGGGAATATCCCCGCTCCTGTGTTGCGCTATACTATTTTTTAACACGCCATGAGCGATACGCAATGCGTCAAGTAAAGGAATATAAATTAAAGAATGAAAGTTATACTAAGAATATAAATTAAATATCAAATAACTAGAAATGCCTTATTTGTACAAAAGTAAACGGATTCCAGTCAGTGTCGCAACACTACTGTTTGTAAATAATAAACAAAGACGTCATGAAGAAGAAAGACAATTGCGAATCGTTACAGATGTTATGAACACGCTTTGTGATGTTTCGGTCACTGTGAAAAAATGAGCATTTTTCTCAAATGGAAATGAAGCACGAGAAACCACGCACAAGTGTGTTAAAATTTTATTTCTGTACACATTTTATGATAATATAGCCTTTTAGTTTTCTCATACTACTAACGTACTACACAGAAAGTATTGTAAAGGTGCAAAAATAAACTGCGATTTTTGATCGAAATATTCGTTCTTGGGGTCCCTGATTCCAAAAAAAAAAGAATAATACTTGTTCGATTATGTAGAAAGTACTAATTCTAACCCGTTGTGTAGTCAGAATTCTCATTTTGTGAGTCTTAGATACCGAAAAATTGGTTTGCGGATAAATGTTCATCCTTTCGTCTTTGCGTCCGTCATCGTCGTCCGTCCGTGGTCCGTCCGTCTGTCCTTCCTCCGTCTGCCCTTTCCGCGACTGTGAACAATGGTTACCGCCAAATAAAGAAAATTTTAAAATGAGATTTTCTCAAAAGTGGCTACTAATTTTTTTTCTTCAATTTTTTCTCGGATAGTGCAAAGTATGTTTATAAAATGGCTCATGTTCGCTTTGCATCGATCTCTATGTATTTTGAAAATTGTAAAATTCTTAAATGCCAGAAAGTACGAGTATGTGCTGTTTTAGTACCGCCAGTTTCTTAATTCACATACTATAAAATATTTCGATGTTAAAAAATCTAGACCTTTAAAATTCAGCGAAGCTATGACAGCCTCGTATACCTTCTATAGGATCGAGAGTTCAGTACGCAAGACTAACTAATGATGCTAAAAAGAGCTCCTATTTTCTCGCTCTATTTGTAGCGTATACGCATTATTGTAATAATATTGCAAATTGAATCCTATTAATATTTCAACCACCTCGAGGGGCACTAGAGAAAAGAAATGCAAGAGATTCAAATTTGCTATTTGTTTAAACAAAAATTGTAAGTTTACGGTTTAATGAAAAACTATGTTCCTTATTTACATGCGTACTTTCATCAACCCAAGGAATACCAAACCTTCAAATTATCCGCTGGGAACAGCAAAAATCAATATCTGGCCATCAGATTAGTAAGCAGAAAATATAACTTCTACGAATCGGAAGAGAACAGGTGCATACGACTACAATATTATTTATAAAGGGGTACGGTAAAACGTATCAAAATAATTTCTCCACTAACAATTACTCCACACAATTACTCAAATTTCAGACGCTGCCACATCAGCCAGATCGATTGGAGAAAATCGACTGAATGGTTTAGCCGCTAGAGATGGTCATATACACACGGATAAACAGACGGATGGTGAGATGAAGAATGGTCAGACGGATGAACAGACCGACAGACAGACGGACGAATGGACAGATGGACGTTTTGTCGTCATTTGATTTTTCAGTCTCAACGATCCTCAAAACATGAATTGTGGCAACACCTCGTGTTAGCGGATGTTTTCTAAATTTAGCAACCGGATGTATTCTTTTTCTCGTTACCAGGTCCCTGTAATAAGAGTTTTTCAGTCGAAAATTCGCCGTTTTTTTTGCGCAGCATTACATAACTTTCTATTCGAGAAGCGAGAGCGTGAAAGTAGCGAGAAAGTGAAAATTAACTTCATTTACTTTTAAAATTTAACAGTTTTTGATAAAATGCGGGCCCACGACAGATTATTGAGAGAACGCTTGCCAGGTGCACGAAGTTAGCTTCTTATCTGCCTGAGTTATCCGTGAACACACAAATATCATGGTAAAAAAACACTATTTACGTCTCATGAACCCGCAAAATGGATCTTACCATAAAATTCCACATCTTGAACATTTCAAGAGTTTTCAATATTTATTACAGCATTACGTATCTGTGCGCGTGAGTGAGGAACTGGCCCCCTATATCCACAATAATGGTGCTAGCACCGAGATACGCTCCGAAGTTCCGAAATAATCAATCGTTACGCAGGATCGGACGCTGCGATGCCCCACACAGCTCTCCCGTCAGCGTAGACCTTAGCGACCGCTGCCGCTGGGGACGGCTAAGATCCGTGAAAGTGGCGGCTCCGCGCGCACAATGGGGTGCGCCAGGAGGCGGTCCCACCGCTTAGCCGCTTCGCTACGGCGCGGCGCCCGCGTCCCCGCCAGAACAAAGGCGCCGCCCCTCCCCTCAACGCCTCACATCCACCGCCCCGCGCCGCACACCCCGCGCCGGCCACCACGCGCCGCCCGCCCCAGCGCCGCGCCGCCCGCCCCGCTCCGCGCCGCCCACCCGCCCCGCTTCCCGCCGCCAGCCCCACTCCGCGCCGTCAGCCACACCCCGCGCCACGCCGTCCGCCACGCCCCGCTCCGCGCCGCCCGCCACGGCCCGCGCCGCCCGCCCCGCGCTTCACGCCGCCCGCCCGCGCTCCACGCCGCCCGCCCCGCGTCCCACGCCACGGCCCGCCACGCACCGCCCGCCCCCGCGCCGCTCTCTCGCCAGCGATTAGTCCTGCCGAGTTCCAATGCTCGTTAGCAAGGTCTCCGAATAATTGGCGCAGCGGTCTGCTCCTTGCGGCTCGGCACGGCACGGCGCTGGGCCGGAATGCTCGATGGTGCGCGGTGCTTCAGTAGAGTCAAGTGCCCAGTCGTAGTGCAGCAAAGTTTGCAGTGTTGGACATGTTTTTATTGGATGGTAGTAGAGACACTGAACGTAATCAAACGCTGTTTTGGACGTTATATTTGCCTAATAACATTAACAGTTTTATAGTTTAGTAAGGCTTTTCTCAAGTCTAGCGTGTTGGCCTAAACTTTAACTTGAAAAAAAAAACGCTAAAACTTGCATCGAGTTCTGGCCTACAAATGAGTTTACACAGAAGTTCAATAGATCAAAGTGTGTCAGATTCCCGTCAAATATTTTCTAAAAAAATCACAGGACGTGGAGGTAGTCGAAAATGTTCCAGGTATCTCCCACCAGCGGGGCAGAGATGCAGTCGGGACAAGCCCTAATCTCCCTACTCGTCTCACGGCATGAGTAGTACTGTAGTGCATTTTAGTGTCAGTATGTATGTGTTAGGCGGGGGATAGGTGGCGTTGCCCTCGGCAACTACGCTCTAGAGTCCGTAGATACGGAGAGTAGCGCAACCGCCGTCATTTACCATTAACTGGTGACGTGCGGTCTGTGAGACCCCAAATGTTTTACGCAGATTATGTTCAATTTCATGTTGACTTGACAATGTTTTCACGTTAATAATGCTATAAAAAACAAGAAATAAAAGGATTTGTTTTTGATATTTAAAATGAAAGTAATATAATTATTTATTACTCCCCTAGTAAATTTCTGGCTATAATTTGTTCCATACTGTTTCTTCACTACTAATGATCTTAAGAACTTGTAGAATGATTTGAAATATTGTTCAATACATTTAAAAAACTTCATTTAAATACGACAATGCATTGTTACACGAAAATTATCCATAAATAAAAAATTTGCGAAGCACATTCATTGTGGGAAGAAAAGTACCACAACTGGTGATGAAGTTTGCGAGACCGCTCCGAAATTTCAACTGGCCCTCTAAGGCAAACGGCTGTCACTGGGACCACTGCCCCGCATGTGAGTGTAGTTTAGAAAGAGATACGATGAAACTGTAAAGAAAAACGTATTGCAACGTATCAGAAAGAAGGTCTACGCATTTATTTTTGCTCAGCGGTCTGAGAGACCGCACGTCACCAGTTAAAGGTTAATATCCATTCACCGGACAACCCCGTCAGCCACCAATAAGGAACTGAAGAGAAATTATAACAATTGGTGCCATTATGCAGATTTTCAAGAACATTAATATTGGTTTGGCGTAGATTCATGGTTCTAAATATACACAATATTCCACAGTTCCAATTTTCCTGACAACTGGACAAAATGGCGGGATCGGTGAAACAATGGCATGCGCTACTCTCGGTATCAAGGGCCCCTACTTCGCTCCAACGCCGCACGCCGACAACATTCGCAAGTTCTCCCGCGCGAGACCGTCGCAGGCGGAGGCGGCGTTATCTCGCGGCGCAGAGCGCGCACTCAGGAAATCCACGCCCGAGCGCGCCACCGCGCACGAAACAGCGGCGCAGCGGCCCTCGACAAACGCGCGTCGCCCGACAGGGCTGCCACCCAGAGCGAGACGTGACAAGACGCGAGGTGTGAATGAGCAGAATGAATGATTACGTCTGTGATGAAACAGGGAATGAATGTTGCGTGAATGAAAGCAAAGATAAAGATCAACAAATTAGCTAGAGGAAACAAAAACTAAATATTTTAGAATTAAGAAAAATAATGAAAATTTGTTAGAGTTTAGCATGCCAAAGTGCAACTATAACTAAACTAAAAATTAGATTCAAGGTAAATTTAAGTTAGTTTTAGTTTAATTATAACCAAAGCCCTCTCTCTCAACTTATTAAGCCGCAAGGCAGCAGTGCACTGTATCCCACTTAAGCGAATAAATTCCCGTCTCCTCAGGGGTACTATGGAGAGGATTTTGTTTTTTAAAAAGAATGTTGGACTTTGTTTATGTAATCTACATAATACAACCTTTTTGATCGTTCACTTACGATTTTTCAGATTTAGTTCTTTTGGATGCTCCAACTCTGCAACATTGGTAGACAGGAAAGAGCAGAAGCCGAAATCAGTGTAAAATTAAATTGAAAGGAAATGCCGAAATTCTCTTTCACGATAAAATTAAAAGGACTGTTTTATTTTTGTGCATTTTTATCTCAACGGTCAGCAATATTGGAATGGTTTGTCTTGAACAGCACCGGACATATAATGATGTAAACCATATTTCAGGAGATGGGCGTTCGCAGTTGGGTGCCACTTATAATCAATTTTCAGTTTTCATACAATTATTATTCACAAGCTACAGAATTTTCGCAAGTGTCTGGATTGTATATACGTATTTATAAGTATACAAGAATAAGACTTGGTTAAGGAAAAAGAGAATTGTAGTCTGAAACAACTACAGATGTGAGGAATCAGTAAATCAGATTCTGCCGAAATCAGTAAGTACTTATTGATTTCGGCAGAGGGAGCCTACGCTCTCATTGGCTTGGCTGTCCGGGAGATGCCGCGTCCTAGGCACAGGGGCCAACCTTTAAGATGTCATTGTTTGACCTTCCTCCTGGAGGAAGGTGACAGGTGCCTAGGACGCGGCGTCTACCTGACAGCCAAGTTCTTGTCTAAAAATGCCTTGATTTGTTTAAACTATGGCCAGCAATTGAAACAAATCTTTAAAAATTCACAAGTCTTTTGAGAAGAAGTTTTAAGATTTTTTGCGTGCCTGGGCCGATGTTCTAAGACACAGTAAAACATTTCTTGTAAATCCGCGTCCAATCTGTCCTCCTTCATTTCCCCATATGTGTCCCTCACTTATCCTTCACCTGTGACCGCATTGTTTTCTTATAAACTGACAAAAACTATCGTCTTTCCTTTCCGTATGGTATTTTATGCTGTAAAGAGAATATTAAAATCACTTTCAGGAAAATAAAAATGTAATTAATTAAATTAGTTTATTGGTTTACTTTTTAACACAATTTAATTAAGTTTTCTCAGTTGTTGGAAATGGAAATAATGATAAAATGTTGGCAAATGAAGCATGTATGAATAAAGTAACGTAAGAAGGTACTCTAGCAGTTGCATTCATACATTTTTCTGCGGTGAAATATCTGGTTACAAGTCACTGGTCATAAGAATAGTTCAAGGCATTCTCTGAAGTCACGTTGCCAGACCGTTGCTTGTAGGAACGCTCTTCATAACATTCCAAGCAGCCAATTCTTTTCCAACCTCGTGTCCCGGACACGTGAATCGAGCCAGAACATTTATTATGTACTCTCAAGGAAATGGGGTTCAGAGAACTCAGATGGAAGGCCTGTTCTCGAAAATGGACGAAATATTGATTGTATATACAGTAATCGATTTACGAGGTGAACCAGTAAAACATTTAAACCAGTGAAAATAAGGTTTTTCAATATTAATAAAATCTCACATTCCAAGTAGAATGTAGACATTGTCTATGAGTTTTTGTAGAATTTCGGTGACGATCCCGCTATCTTTTAATGTCTGGACTTATCTTAGCATACTTAACATGGGAAAAAAGAGTAATTTGCGTACGACCAGTGGAGGCGAACAATACACACCGAGCATCGAAGTGCTCAAAGTAGGTTCTTGAGGAAAAAAATATGGTAAGTAAGAAAGACCACCAAGAATTTTCCATTAAACTTTCAGCGGGCACGCTTTTATTATTCTAAACTGGAGTAGGGCTCCTTAACATGTCAGAGGGCTCAGTATTCTCACTTCGCAACATTCTACACTAAACGCCAGAATCTCCGTTCCGTTGCTTTCTTCTTATTAGTCGTAAAGAAGATTTGAAAATAAAAATATCTGACTACAGCACTCCCTGTTCTACCACGCCCACTAGTGTATTTTTAGTATTCCAAACGAACATTTTACTTATTCAATTGTTCGTTTATATGTATTTTTGATCACTGTAAGCAAATCAAAGATGTTGAAAGTTGTTTTTTTGTGGATTTTTTCCTATTACTTGTAGTCTTATTTTCGTTTTTCTTTGTTGAAGGGCTGAAACAGACGAAGAAATGAGGCATCTTCTTGAGTTACTGGAAACGGCTTGATGAAAACAAATTGATGCTTTTCCAAAACTTAGGGACAGTAACTGTTTCATTTAATTAATTTGTCTATTTGATAATAATTTTCTGGTTTTTTCTTTGTTATATTTTGTTTGATAAGTTTTTCTGAAGCAATGCGTTATTTTTTATTTTATTCCTAAAACTAGCCATATTTCTGTGATTTATAAAATGTATTCACATTAAAAATGTAATGAATAGTTGTAAATTTTCACTCTTCAATTAAATAATAGAAGTTTTGAGGATGCAAAGGCCGTTTTCTCTAGGCAGCATACAGTGCTCCTACGCGCCCGCTTTTGTGAGTAAAATAGGCGCGCCCACCGGAAGGTTAAACTTTGGTGGGAATAATAATGCTTACACCTGTAAACGAAGCCAAGAGTAAAACACTTTCAAGCTTTCGTTTTAAACTCTTCGATCATCTTTGAAACCACAGAGAGGTCATTTTCACCTTCTTGATACAAATAAAACAGTTTCGTGAATAGTTTTTGCGAATTACAAGATCACTGAAAGATCAACCGTCTGTCCGAGTGTGTAATGCATTACTTACATTTTGAATTTGCGGGCCTCAAAGACCTACGTTCAAGTCATGCACCGAGAAGTCATGTGTAAACTTATTTCAAGAGTTAGAAACGTGCAATATTTTCAAGTGCTATAGTGGAATAAAGAAGAATGGCTAAAGATGACAAGCTATGAAATTATCTTTTAGAATAGAAGCGACTGCAACTAATAACATTCATAAGCACGTTAAGTGACTATTTAATTGTTTCGGAGCGTACTATGTTTATAATCTTATTCTTATTTGTCAAAAGATAACTAATTTATTAAAAAATATTTTATTTGGTTATCATTCAGAATTTTCTGGCCATTTCATATTAGTATATGCAAAAGAAGTTTTAAATATCTAATCAAAAGAAAATAATGCTGGATATTGGGTTATTCGTACTCACCTTTGAGTGCTTAATGCATCTGCCAAATTCCTGGAAAAGAAATTCAAAGAGTAAATTAGGGGTTCCTTGGATGAAACAACTGTGGGTAAATAAATATGATGAAAATGGTTCGCTTAAAATTATGATGTAATTCACGCTTAAAAGTGATTTATTTCACCCCTTTGCTTATTTTCTGAAAATGCTGGTTAAACTGTAAATAACGGGTCATAACTTAAAGGTGGCAGAGATAATTCATTCTTCTCTGACTTTCATATTTCAATCAAACTGAACGTTCTTCTTACGTTTATTTTCTAATAGTAATTATTCAATCCATTAAAATTCAATGTATTTTAAACTTGGATTATTTGTGCTAAGCCTATGTTTACAAACATAACACAATGGATTATAAGTATACCTCTCACATCATTCATGTTGTTTCATAAAATATTCAAAACATCAAGAAAAATAATTGCATTTAAATCCGGATTCATCTCTCGTAAATAATCACAAAAGCAATGTGACTATAAAACAGACACCGTATCTTCAATGAGTAACATAACTCTCAAACATAATATTATTTGTAATTGCGCACACATTTTAGGTAAAATATTTATTTTCATAACACAGTATTTCATACCTACATTGTAAAATATAATGTTTTTCTCCGTGTCCTCTAAATATGTTTCAACTCATTTCATACACAAGTTCGATCAATATGCTTTGGAATGTTTATAACAAAGTTACGGTGGTCCGGAGACCCGAATTGTCAAATGATTTAGATTTCACCCCACTTGTCTCTGTATTCAATTGCTCTCAGCTCTAGAGTTTGTTGAAGAGTCAAAGTTTCAAACATAACCTAGTGCTGCCGGGACACTGAAATTAGAGCAAGGCATGCTTTGACCTCCTTCAGAGCACATCCTTTGTTAGAGAGACGCCTTTGCAGGTTCTCGAGAGCTCTCTTGAAATACAACGCACAGCTCCGCCTGAGCGTAAATTGCTTTCTGAGTGACGCGACGCACAGACTTCTGCGCAGTAGATAGCCACTCAAGGACAATAGTTACTGATCACATTAAGAGCTGTATACGCGTTCGTGAGTTATAATCAAAAGTGAATTTATATATGGTTCTCAAGTTAATGCAATACCTCAAAATTGAAAACCCGAATACTTGTATATAATGCTTTATTACAATCTTGCTAATAATAGGGGAGTATGGTCCATAGATGCGATTCAAGCTCAATATTTGTATTCGAAAATTGTCAAGATATTTTATATTTGTCGCATTTCCATCCAAAATTGGTCTGTCGCTTTTTAGAAATTAAATCCTGAAGGAAGTGATCACTGGCATCCTACGCCTGATGATAATGATTACAGAAATTACAAAGGACTAACAATCAGAGAAGTCGACTTCTAGGATTCTCTTACATGCAGCGGCTTAATTTGATCTAGCTACACTAACACAGTCCAAAAGCCACCGTCAGAAAGCGAACCCAGGACTTCCCGGTCAGAGTCCTATCAAGACAACAGTGATGCTGGCTTTCAATTAACTTTTCTTTGTGTGTGTTTGTGATGAAATTGGAGCGGTCGTTACAATCAAAAAGTTTATATTTATTGTTAGTGAACTTTATTTTGTTCTTGTATTTTTTACTTTCTCGCATACTACTTGCGCAGTATAAAGTATCGTAAAGCTGGAGCAAATAAACGGAACATTTTTAGAGAAATATTCGTATTATGAAGTCCTGATATAGAAACATAGGATAAATCTTGCGTCAATGTGTAGTACATTACTTCCTCCAAAACATTGTGTATTCAGATTCCTCGTTTCGTGTGTTCTAGATAACAAGAAGAATTGTTTACTGCAAAATGTCTATCCAACCGTCTGTGAACAACGATAGCGGATAATCCGTTAGTAGGATTTTACCAACATTGTCATTCCCCAATCATTCTGAAAGATGACACAACGCTTTCAATTTCAAATTGATTTGATTTTCCGAGAACCGTTTGTACTTTACAAGAAGCCTTAAGAATATTTCCACAGTTTTCTCATAAATAACTCCAATTTGATGATATTTCTTTTCAAGAAGAACAAAAAAATTACAAACGCTTACAAAATTGACACACGTTTCATTTTCGTTCAACTTTCTAAATTTTTAAAAATACAAAAGTAACACAATTCCAGAAAGTGTGTGCTGTTGACCCCCCACTAGTTTAAAAATATGAGTGTTTGTTGAGTAATAACTAACATTAAGATGACTAAAAGTTTTGGTATCCGCGTATTACCTCTAGTTTGGAAAGCATTTGACAAGATTCGGCAGAAAGATCATCAATCAACCACTCACGGCGTGGGAGGATGCGCTGAAGCGAGCTGCAGGAGCAGCCGCCGACACGAAACGCTCCCCTTTAACCCCTCGCGCATTTCTCCTCACCACCGCCCACCCACACATCCAGCCTTCGAGGGCGCTTCTCCGCTTCCGCTGGCGCTTCCTGGATACAGCGCAAAGGCTCTCGCCCTCGCCTCTCTCCTCGCCTCTCTCCTCGCCTCTCTCCTCGCCTCACCCCTCGCTCTCTCTCACGCTCGCCCTCGCCGCCCTCGTCGCCGCCCTCGTCGCCGCCCTCGTTCCCGCCCTCGACCCCGCCTCTCGCCCTCGCTCTCTCTCTCACCCTCGCCCCCGCCCTCGCCCTCGCTCTCTCTGTCGCTCTCGCCCACGCCCTCGCCCTCGCCCACGCTCTCGCCCCTCGCTCACGCCCTCCCCCTCGCTCTCTCTCGCCTTCGCCCCCACCATCGCTCTCGCCCTCGCCCTTGCCTCTCGGTCTCTCCTATTGCCCTCGCCCCTGGGCCGCGGCGCTCTGCGCTCTCCCCAAGGCCCCCACCGCAGCGTCCACCGCCCCGGTGTAACGATCCCCTGCACTCGCGGACGCTTTCCTCCGCTCTTCGCACTCCTGCCCCCCCCCCCCACGAGTGCCCACGGCCGCTCCAGGGAGCGGCGCCGCCGACGTTGTCTCCTTCCTCCACATTCCTACGACATCTCAGAATAAATGCTACGGGCGTGTAGGGCATATGATTCCCAAGTGATCATTTTTTTTCCCAACGAACATGTGAGGAATGTCTTGTAACCCAGAGACGTCTGTGAGAAATGTTCCAGATTTGCAGGCAACTCCTACAGCGCATATGATAAGCAGGTCATGATCTGACGCTGTGAAGGAGATTTCATGTACTTGCCAACTTATTTTGCATACGAGATTGCGTAGTAATCAGAAGAAAATACAAGATGTGTGACATCGTTATATCACTTTTTCCACTATTTATATTACTGGCAAATGGTGATCATTTTCGACCACTGATAATGCCATAAAAGTCTGCAACACTTATTTCATGACATCCTATAGTCGGAGTTCAATGACCTGCCGGTCGCTCGGGGACACAACTTGTCTGCTGGCCAGGTCCCTCCCACGCTGCCACAAAGTTCTTCACACAACCTGCCCTTTCTGAGGAGAGAATTCATAGTCACTTAACCCAACTGTTTCCAAAAGTAGGTTTCAAACGCCCACCGATGATGTTTTATCAGTTTGTTACAGGTTCATTTGACGCTTGGCTGTCTGGGATGAGCCGCATCACAGTGGGTCGATTGACTGATTGATAGATTGATTCGTGTTTCCGGACGCGTCAACTACTCAGGTCATTAGTCCCGCAAGTGTAGTGTGCGTTTTACTCGGGAGGTAGCGATGATCTTTTTTCCCCGCTGGATGGCGAGATCTGGCGCCCACCTATCGTCGACTAGCGGGGTTTTCCCCTCAACCATTTATCTCCCACCAGCGAGGTACCGCCCTAGCCGGAACAAGCTATAAGCTCCCGACCGGTTTCCCGGCATGTGTGATAGTGCAGTGCATGTTAGTGTAAGTGTGTGTGTAAGAGGAGAGGATAGGACAAGGAAGAGGAAGGAAAGATCGCGAAAGATTGTTAGGGTACTGCTCCGGCATTCGCCTGGTGTTGATCGGAGAAACCACGGAAAACTACCGATCAGAGCAGCCGGCCGCTAGAACTCTCCTCCAGTCAACAACTGAATTTGACCTAGCTGACAAGCTAGTGTCGAAAATCCTGCTTAGGACCTCCAGGTCAGAGGGACTGCAGTGACATCAGGTTGATGCACTGAACCATCTCCCCCGGTGCAGTGGGTCGAGCTGTCATGCTGATTACTCGTTTCCCAAAGGGGCGTGCCCACAACTTGGATCCGAGTGCAAGGTACGGGGTGACGCGCCCTTGTTCAAGCAAAACGGAAGATACTTGGACGAAAAAACAGTCAAACAGTCGGTGCTCTTATAAAACGCCGCAAAGTCGTAGGAGCAAATTGGCAGTCTGTATATTAATGCTTTCTAACAATACAAATTTGTTCAAAGAATTGGTCACCCTGACCGGGATTCTAACCCGGGGCTCCTGGTTTACGGCCAGTTGCCCAGGTGACAGGGTGGTGCCGTTTTCACAATTAAATGTCGGAAAATGAACACATCCTCTGCCCCAGTCCATCACCGACGATCGTAAGGGCTGAACGTTGGCCAGTCCTATCTCTAGGCCCACGAACAACGGACCCAGCGAACTCTTAGAATATTCAACCCTTCAATAGTTCAACTTGCCTTTGATAGAAAATATCAATAACACTATTGCTTCACGAGCCACCGACTCGACGTACTGAAGTTTTTAATACAGGGTGTCCCACCAACTATGGACCACCCCTATAACTTCTAAACGGTTCAGGATATCGAAATGCAGTTTTCGATTAACAATGGGGAATCATGAGGCAAGTAACATGCCGTAGAAAAATTGTCTATAATATTTTTAGTTTTCGAGAAATTGAATCATCTTTGATTTTTTAAATGGAACTATATATTTTTTTTCACCAGCAATGGATAGATCATGAAAAGAGGAATAAAATGATGTATCATATGTTAGTATTTTGATAGTAATTTGAGTGTAAAATTATATTTTCTTATATGTGATTTTGAATTAAACGGACAATATTTCGTGAAGCAGCCCTTGCAACTCTCACCTTCCGTAAAAGTGGCCTTCGCGGCGCCAAGACTTGTATGGAGAGAGAGGAGACTAAGAGGGGTGGCAATTGAGGGATAAGAGACCTAACTAAAGCAATCCAGGGTCTTGTCGCAAAGGTCACATTAAGAAGCACAAATTTCAACGATTTCTTGTCTTCTTTAACAATAAATATCATTTTCAAACTTTTCAAGAATCAAACACCGTCTCTTCGTTGGTAAATTCAATTTTTAATTAAGATAATTATTCGTCCACTGCGCAACCGTACCTCTACTGCTGTTCATAAATAGAAAAGAAAACAGTACACTTCCGTCCTCTGCCGTGGATTTTCAAGTTTGTGGCAGCATGGCATTATGAAGTGTGGAACTCTCCAATGAGTATTAACAGTTGTGACTGCAGATGTGCATTTGTGTTAAAGTTTATTAAATTTACACTGATAGACTGTCAAGAGTATTTCAAAATTTGTATTGCTTTGTTCTTTTTGTATGCGTTTAAATAAGAAGTTTATTAACAATAAATAATAATAGAAAATGTCTACCTATCTATTATTTAATGAATTAATCGAGATATTACAATAAAAATCTTTAATCATTCATTCCCTTTCCATGTTTTAAAATGAGAATTTGTTTTTGCAAACACACTGAGCTCGATTCTTGTAAGTTTGAAAAGAACCTTTATTATTATCGTCCTTCCGCTACAAATTATTTTTATTTTGTTCTTTTTGATTATCGTTGCTTTGGAATTTCAGTAGAAGAAAAGTTCATTTCAGATGAACAAATGGCAAAAATCTCTCATTCTTATAGTTAATGTTGATGTTTGTTCATATGATCTTCATGGCAAGACCATGAATTGCTCTAGTTACGCCTCTATCCCTCACAGCCGCTCCTCTCACACACCTTGTCTCCACAAAACAGTCTCGACGCCGCGAAGGCCGTCTTACCAACGGCTACTGTTGCGAGGGCTGCTACAAGAAAAGACAGTTTACTTAAAAATCACGTGTCAGAAAGTCTAATTTTATAGTCAAATTACCATCAAAATACTAACATATGATACATCATTTTATTCCTCTTTTCATGTTCTATCCATTGCTGGTGAAAAAATATATAGTTCCACTTAAAAAATCAAAGATAATTCAATTTCTCGAAAACTAAAAATATTATAGACAATTTCTCTACGGCATGTTACTTGCCCCATGATTCCGCATTGTTAGTCGAAAACTGCATTTCGATATCCTGAACCGTTTAGAAGTTATGGGGGTGGTCCATAGTTGGTGGGACACCCTGTATATGTTTATAATCAATTCCCTTACTAGCTGATAAATACATAGAAACGCAAGTCGTAGCACGGAATAGAGAAAATGTAAGTTAACAACATGAGTTTAGTTCTCATTCACCGTAAAACCGATTGTTTTGGCGTTATTAAATTAGCCAGAGAAATATTTTATAAGCTCAGAACAAGAAAAAGAATTAAAATATTGAAATTGGAAAAACGGATCTCGGCCACCGAAGATCGGCGTGTCGTGCGATTGTGAAGATAGAATTTCAAACAAAGTTTTTTCTTTGGGCTCTCTGAAAACGTAAAAACATTATTTTAGCCGATAATTCATTCACGTCATTCCGAGGGCGAGAAATAATATTAAAAAACTGCGTATAAAATTATTCAGCAGACTACACCAATAACGGTACCATCAAACTGAGTGGCAGAGTCGTGAACTTGCTTTCTTAAAATTCAAATACGCTTGATCTAAAATAAGCAGGGTGATACGTCAGAGCAGTTTACTAGTGGATGAAACTATCACTTTTACACAACTCGTAAAACACGATTGAACGAGGTCTTCATTTGAACAAAATTATTTTGCCGTGGCCAAGATGATGAAAGTTACCGACAATTATCCTGAAATGAACCTCTTAACCTGTGTTAAGATCACCAATCAAACTGAGTTAACTTGTGAATTACCATCAAGGGATAAATTCAGAAACTTGTTCTGTCAAAGTAGAACTGTAGTTTAGCTAAGATTAACTCAACCGAGAAATAGCTTTCTTAACTTCATTAATGACATGGGATGCTTACAAAAATTGTCAGCCTTTTTTAACTCCTTACTCTGTCGAGAGGTAGCCGACCAGCGCGTGCAGTCGCGAGACACAAGGGTTTCGAGCGAATTCTCCGGGAGCTTTATGAACTGGCGTTGCCTGTTAATGTTGCGATACAGCAGTTTCAACAACTTTGCTTGTCCGTACAGGATGGTCGCTCCGCTGAGATGACGGAATTACGGACATTCACAGTACATTTACTTGAATGGTAAACGAATAGATGTAAGGGAATAAACTGGGAACAAATAGGGCAATGAACACTTTCAGGAAAGACTTATGTTTCGATAAAGAAAATGCCATGGAACAAACACAATAAGTATCGACGTAGTTAGTAACTACTATAAAACTATCACTTTCAATTATGAATGGAACTACATAGACTTTGGCTGTTCTTTATTTATCATTTACAGGAAATTCTGAAAAAGTTATATTACTTGACATTAGACGTTTTATTTAAAGCCCTGAAAAAGAAACTACTAGAGCTACAACAGCAGATACTTTCCCGCATTATTTTTAACTTACCAGATTTTCGAAAAATCAGAAAGTTCAAAAAAAACATGATCTATGCTATTTTTAACAGTCATTTGCACTGTCCATGGGAAAATATCAAAGAAAAAATTTCGAGCTCATTTTGAGAAAATATTTTTTATAAAATTGCATTAATTTCAAGTATAAATTACGCGATAACCAATAATTTTTACAAAACTTTCCACATGACCTTTATTAAAGATGCTGATTTTTTAGAACAGATTTCTATCTTCAATATTGTACTTTTGAAATGGATTTTTTTTTTGGAATTTTCTAAAGTATAAAGAGTTCGCCAAAAACGGGATCAGAAACAATTTTTTACCGTCCTTTGATACACACGAGAAGAACATTATTAATGAAAATTTGGAGCCTTTTTTTTTGAGAAAATAACTGTTTGAAAATTATCTCACGCAAAATTACGCGAAAACTACTCATATAGATAGATAGATAGGGTTTATTCTACAATTGGGCTGATGTTGCCCGGTGGCAGAATACAGAAAAACAAAAGTACATTAAAAGTACAAAACACAATTAACTATAAAAACAATATATAAAAAATCAATATAAAAATCAAACGATCATGCAACTGCATTTACATGCCTATACATATACAACAAATGAAACTACATATATACTAACATTTAAGTAATAAACTTACTTACATATAACACCAACATTCATACATACAAACATACACGCTTACATACATATCATACAAAGACAAAAGAACACTCGCATACACACCAACCTACAAGTATTCACTCACAATCATATTCAGACAAATATGGATAATCACTTTTACCTACAACATAATAATATACAATACTTATAATAATTTTTTACATTTCTAACACGTAAAACACTCGTTAACATCAATCAATAAATACGAACTTTTGTCAGAATAGCCTATAAAAGACGCTTAAGATTAGCGAAATAAACTACGAAATGAAATCACTTCACTGCACTTCACTTCACGTCACTGCACCTCATAACACTTTACCTAAATACTAATAGCTCAATACTTTTTAGTTTACTACCCATAATCGCACCTTTCACTTCACTTCACTTCACTTCACTTCACTGCACTTTTCACCCTATTGATTAATTTCCTATACTTTTTTTCTAAAACCACGCGCTGAGCAAGGTAAGGGCTCAAAAACTGTCGCAGGCAAATCGTTCCAATCTACGATTGTTCTGTTTACAAAGGAGAATTTGCCTACGTCCGTTCTTTGAATTCTAGTTCTAATTTTATATTTATGATCAAATCTATTAAAATAATCCGGTTTATCTAGCCTTCCCCGTATTTCCTGCCATGCAGGGCCACCAGTGTAAGATTTATACATTACGCAAAGTCGAGCCCTTTTTCTCCGATGTTCTAACGATTCCCATAATTAGCCCCCATAATTATTTATTATTCCCATAATATTTGTGAAAAATTATTCAAGAAATTCTTTCAAGTTTCTTAACACCCACACTAGTATTTCATTCAGGAAAAATCTCTATGTCAATATTGTAGTTGTAGAAAGACGCCAACAAATTTTTGAACTTTTGCAAATTTCCAAAATTTAAAGATTTGAACGAAAATGTGATCTGTCCCATTGTTTTAAGTGTCTTTATGCTATTCGAGAAAAAAAATTAATAAAAAAATTGAAATTTCAGTA
>JAHLJT010003656.1:41361094-41456094 GCA_031308135.1 Acheta domesticus | reverse complement strand
ACTGACTGACTGACTGACTGACTGACGGACGGACGGACGGACGGACGGACGGACGGACGGACGGACGGACGGACGGACGGACGGACGGACGGACGGACGGACGGACGGACGGACGGACGGACGGACTGACTGACGGACGGACTGACTGACTGACTGACTGACTGACTGACTGACTGACTGACTGACTGACTGACTGACAGCTTTGCCGTCAATCAATTTTCCGATAGAAAAGATTTCGTCATCATTATCGAGAAAATAGGAATTTTGAATTCACAATGTGTTGGAGGAGTAATACTAAAAGCAGGAACAAGATTTATCCACTGGTTCGTTACCTAACATTACAATACGAGTTTTTCCTGCCGAACAATCTGCGATTTTTGCCGCAACTCTTTACTACCTAAGTATGTAGTAGGCGAATAAATAAAAAATGAGTCTCGAAAATGCAATAGAGTATTTGGGAAGACATTAAAAAATGGTAGTTAACATGGAAGCAAAGTGTCAGCGTATATTTTGTGCGCAGAGTTTGATTGTGCAGTTCAGTGCAGTTTGAAGACGCATTTGTGTTTTTCAGTGTGTTCTTTCACTAAACTTCTGAATTGGTATGAAAATGTCAGGATGATGGATTGGTATGAAAATTTCATCCAACGGTAATTGTAGTGAACAGGCCAGGGTAAGGTGGTCAGAGGCAGGTCAGGCGAGGCAGTACAGGGCGAGAAGTGTGGAAAGCACCAGGATAGGAATGAGCAGTTCGGTGTTAGACGGGGCGGGGATACGCTACAGGCAGAATACATTTCCCTCTCTGAATAGATAAATAAATACTCGAGCAAGTAAAACTGAAATCGGCTTTGAACTTTCTCTGTAATTCAATCGCGCGGGTTTTCACTAGTTATCTCTTACTTACAACATCCAGAAAGCAAAAGTGCATTTTCAACAGACGATCTACGATTTTATCTCAACAACTATTTCATACGCAACAAACGCCGGGCTTCCGAGAATGCGTTGGGTTACCAAGGAAGAACGGATGGCTTACAAACACATTTCCGCTACGCTGAACAATTCCCGGATCGTTTGACGCAAGAAGGGAGCTTCAATGGCTGCAAAGACGGCGCGAGGTGCGAATAAGCGGGAGTCCCTTGCAGGGCCCAGGGTTCAGCCAGGGCTGTCCCAACCAACGTTGCCAAAGACCGAAGAAATCAAGACAGCGCAAGCGAGGAATTTTCCGCATGAAACGAAACGAGCTGTTATTTCATCTGGAGTTTAAGTAAATCTTTTCAGTGAATAATATAAAATAGCTATTATTAATTTCTTCTAACGTCTTAAATTGACAAATTTATTACCCCATTTGAGCAAGAGAAAGATCAACAAAATTAAAACGTAGGAAATGTGTTTGGCGATTTCTCCAATGTTTCAATCATATGCAAGGAAAAAACAAATCCATAACTAGTGTAAAGCTAGGTCTGACAGCTTGAACTAACTTGACGATTTCTTGGTAAAATAAAACTAAAACAGTTATCATTGAGGCAGAAATTGTTAATTTGTAATCATTGAGGAGAAATATGGCTATCGGTGCGGATTTCGGATTGAATCTCAAAAGATGTAAATTGCGGATTCTGGCTACAGTGGTCCCAAAGGTTTATTTCAATAAACAATATTATTGGCGAAGACAAAGCCTCTAATTATTTTAATTGCAAACCCCGCGCAAGCTTCTCTGCAACTTATGAATAAAATGACATTGCAGACGCATGGTAACCCTGCATTCTACCTCCTCAGAGTGTCGCATTTCGCGCGAATTTCGAAGAGTGTTGATAACGAATGCTGTCATCGGAATTCAATGCAAAGCTTTTGGACAAAGACATCGGAGCACTCATGAACTCGTTCACTGGTGATTGTTGGCAGTGTCAGAAGAATTCCTAAACCCATAATATGTGCGCTATTTTTATCGAGTTTACTACACGAAACAGGTGTGAACTTACAGTTATTGCACATCTTGTTTCTTACCTAATATTTCCTTTCTTTTAGTTTCCTGAATTGGGGGTATTAATAAAACTCGCGCGAATAAACTCGTCTTAACAGCATTCACGAGAAGCGGAGTGTCATGAGAAGAGGGAAGATGAGAGTTTTGGTGGATGCGATGAAGTTCAGATATGTGACAATGAGAGACGCCAACTACTTCGCAAACAAACAGTTAAACCACCCAATCTTAACGCACAACTTCAAACGCAGACTTTTTCGTCGGTACAAAACCTTGCGCCAGCGATGTCAACAAAACACAAACAAAAACGAATAAAGTCTCTCAACTTTGCTCCCAAAACAAGTCTCTTCTCCCAACCTCAGAGTTCATAACCGAATTTTGAACTTGGAATTCAGTTTCTGGGCGGGGGGACGGTGTCGGGTGGCAGCAGCCAGGTGAGACGCCCGCTGCTTGGGCACCCCTGGTTTAATTAAATGACGCCCCCGTCGTCGGCGGCGACTCCCGGCGCGCCCCGACGCCTCCCGAGGCGCCGCGCGCAGCACGGCGGAGCCACTGCGGCAAACTCCCTCGCGGCGAGCGACAGCGGTCCACGCGCTGTGGAGAGCTACCGGAGCGGGAGAAAGAGAGATATGGCAGAGAGGGGGTTTGAGCGAAAGAGGATAGAGAGAAAAATGGTTAGATGGAGAGAGATGGGGAGGGAAGAGAGGTGGGTAGAGGGGGAAGGCAGTGAGAGATAGGAAGAGTGGAAGAAAGTGAGAGATGGGTAGAGTGGAAGAGAGTGAGAGATGGGTAGAGTGGAAGAAAGTGAGAGATGTGTAGAGTGGAAGAGAGTGAGAGATGGGTAGAGTGAAAGAGAGTGAGAGATGGGTAGAGTGGAAGAAAGTGAGAGATGGGTAGAGTGGAAGAGGGTAAGAGATGTGTAATTGAGAGAGTGAGAGATGTGTAGATGGAGAGTGAGATGTGTAGAGGAACAGATAGCCAAATATGAGTAGAGGGAAAGAAAATGAGATATGGGTAGAGGGAGAGAAGTAAAAGAAAGGAGATGGGTAGAGGGGAAGAGAGATGGGTAGAGGAGTAGAGAGATGGGGCGAAAAGAGAGAAGATGACAAAGAATTGTGAGTAAACTGGAAACAACAGGAAGAAAGCGTCCGAAGAAGACGTCACAGAAATAGTAGTATTTGTACAATTTCGCGAAAATGTAGCCATACATCTACAGTATTGTAAAGCAAATAAGCCAATGAGAGTTTTTTTTCTCTCCGTCGAGTACTTTCTCAAAAGATTGTCGTTCTGCTTCATGTCTGTACGAGTAATCGACCAGTGTTTTAGTGTGATAAACTTTCGTTGACAATGTACTGTCTCTGAAGGAACACCCGTCCATCATGCATTGGTCATTGTTCCAATTTGCATCCTTGATCTATTTTCGGAAGTTCAATATCAGATGCAACGGATTCTGGTGAGCAATAATGAACTCTTCTGCTGGGTTTACAAAAATCCGCAAAAGGTAAGACAATTATCCGCAGAAGGTGCTATATTATCGCAATTATCCTGCCTGAGGTTTTCGTACAATTGTAGGGTATCTCCATCTAGACCTTTTGAATACGCCTCTGATGACTAAAATATTATTATTATTATTATTATTATTATTATTATTATTATTATTATTATTTGCCCAATTGAGGGTCGATTATATATAAAACCAATTCCAGGTTGCAATCAACTGTCTAAGGAGCTTATTTTGTTACTTCCAGTACCATTAAATATTGTATTAAATGAACCAATATTTACCGTTTTCCTAATAGGGCATGTTTGACACATTTATATTACAAAAAAATTCCACTTGACATTATAACCTAACTGCTTAAAATTTGAATGCTGCACATCCATGCCTGTTTATGATACAAACTTGCATTTCCTCTCGCTTTGTATGGAGGGAGAGTGACCCTCGTTTTTTTTGTTGTTTTTTTGGCATGGTCATTCAAATAATATGACTTATTGTAAACGGCATTTATTTCGAAACTCAAGAATATTATCAAAACAATGCATGAAATCCAACATAAAATAAACAATTACACATTATAAAAAACAAGCTACAGAATTCTGGAGACAGAAAAACGTGGTTTCCGGTTTGCGATGGTGTAGTGGTTAGCGTACCGGACTACTGAACCCACGTTCGCGGGTTCGAATCCGATCGAAGCCGTGGGTTTTTAAGAACGAAAAAAATCCTTGGTACGTCTTCCTTCGGAGGGGAAGTAAATCCGGCTGTCCCATGTTAGTATTTTATTCGCACGTAAAAGAGCCTCAAGCCTAAATGACGTCTCTGAGCTAAATTCAAATCGCCTGTTTCGTCGCCCAAGTAATATCTTCTTTCTCCGCTAGGTGGTGAAAGGAGCGTAGCGAAATTTGCGTGGTCAGACAGAAGAGCAGACCTCATGGCATGAGTCTCGCCACGTAAAATAAGGCACTTGAATTTAATTCAAAATCAGTCAACAGCAGTAGTTTTCAATAGAAACGAGCACTTTAACCCCAATTATTAACAAGCGAATTGCTCGCGCATCGTCTGCAATTCCCTCACCGCGCTTCCTGTGAAATGCAGAACGTTGTCTGTAGAGGACGGGAGAAACTGGAGAAAGGGCTAACGAAACGCAGAGGCAAGGGAAACAAAATGCAAATGTTCTTGTTTGTCGAACCGAGAATAAGTAAATTCAAATCGCTTGAGTTGTCACAGGATGATGAAAATGGATGTCGGGCGTATCACTGCGAAAGACGCGAGTCAGACTCCCGTGAAGGCCGAAAACCAGGACAGACTTCCAGCCCACGACAGGGACACTACTAGATACACTACAGAATACACTACAGAATAAACAGCAATTCCATTATACTTCTATGTAACGAATGAAATCAAAACGAGCAAATAAAAGCGGATAATAAGGAAGTGTTTATGAATAACTAGAGCCGAAGGGTTCAAAAAGGACGAAAAGGTTAATAGCTCCTCTAATGGTGTTAAAAATATTATATTATGCGTCCATGAGATCATTTACATTTCACCAGCAAAACATCTAATAACATGCAAATGTGGATTATAATCATCTTCGATAAAAACTGAAATTTATGAACCCAGAATAATTCAATTCAAATAAAATAGATATTTACAGATTCTTCGTGCAAAACACTTGATAAAAAACAAATATTGAAGCTTTAAAAAAGATAAAAATATTATTGTTATTATTAGTACTACTGTAATTCACGACTAAAGATGATATGGGTCGGTTGATTATAGAGTCTAGCCCGGGTTGCAACCAGCTTCCTAAGGGACTGTCAATGCCTCTACAATACTTGGGCTGTTCCAAATAAAGCAATTTCTTGCACTGGCCAGTCTTTTGCATTGCTTGGGAGTTTAGCCAAGGTCTTACACAAATTTTGCGGAACAAATTCCATGACTATCGGTACGACCTGTGTTTTTACGCCCCACTTTCGGCTGATCTCGATTTCCAAACTCTTGTAGACTCTCAAGACCTTTATCTGCCTTCTTGGTAACGACGTTTTGATCGCAAGGTACAGCAACATCGACATGTAGACAAAATTGTTTTTCTCCAAATTCCGGATAACGATATCCGGTTTGTTTACCGCTATCGTCTGCAATTCCCGATCAGTTTGAATTTGTTGGTCGTACAATAATGTACAGTCCAGCAGACGTAACCGGTTTTGGTGAGTGTTTATATTCATACCACAAGGAACGTGTGTTTGGAACTTGGAGGGCAGTACAGATGTCATTCGTAATCCACCCATCATTCTATTCTATGCAACAGAATTTGTGTCTGAATTGTTCACCCGATGAGGTTGGGAAGTTCTCTTCCACATGCCTTACTCTCCAGATTTAAATTCCTTTAGCTACGATCCCATCTCAAAGATGAAGGGAATCACTTCGTGGGATTCACCCATGAACGATGAACTATCGTTGACACATAAGATCCTCTCTTCACAGCAACCGGAGATTAGGTAGTGCTAACGGAATCCAACATCTCTCGCAACGATCGGAACACGCTTTACGAATTGCGCTTAATTAAATATTATACATTTTCATTGTGAGTATTTACAACAAGATATTTCGATAATATGATTTTAAATCGTTTAAATTAATATTTCATAATGGTTTTCAATTTTTTCAAAACTAACATTATTTCGAATTTGTTAAAAAGTAACCTTTCTTAATTTTTAAACTATTATATCTACCAGAGACAGTGATTTATTTATAATCTCTTTGCTGAATACGTTATCAGAGAAATAATTAATTAAATCTAAAAAATCATGTTTATTCAGGGTGAGTTGTATCAATTGCACAACTAACACAACGGACTTCTCCTCAATTAGATGAAAGCGAGACTTCTCATATCATCTTCTCATATTTCATATCATTTCATCCTGTATTTTCTGAAAATCACTTCGTCATTGCAAGCAATTTTTTGACGATTCCTCTTCTTCTAGAACGTCCAGAAAGTACTATTTTATGAGTCGACGCGCCGAGAATTTTTGTATTTCCAAAAAAAATGTAGTTTATTTTTTACTGGTAGGTTATTTCTTGTTATCGCCTTCGATATGAATTTCGAGGTACACTGTATAACTTAACTGGATCGAAAGGATCGTGATTACTACGGAAATATACAAAGAGTTAAATGGTGCTACATGTTTTCTTATGGAGGGAATTATGAAAAGACAAACCGAATCAAGTTAACAACTAGTTAATTGGTAAATAAGTCGATGTGAATCAATAAAATTACATAAAATATAAAATCATGTACGTACCATGAGGGTTGACTGGTTCTAATGATCTCAGGGAAAAAAGCCAAAGGCCCCTGTTTTTTTCTTATCGCCGCTCCATCAGTAGAATTCTTTTAACGCTCTTGGTGTACAAATAACTATTTTGTGATATAAACGACGTAAAACTCAATTTTTTGGGGGCAGTATTTTTACAACCCTGTACCGCGCGCGGCGCTGCGATCACGCTCAACCTCACCAGCCGGCTGTGAAAATTGTAGTGCAACTGATATTTGGAAACGGTTGGAATGACTTCCGAAGCCTATATCTGCGCTTCCAATATTGGAAATTCGCAGTAAGTACCAATGACATATAGGTTGCAACGAAATTGGAAAATTACTAAAAATTTTTTGCAAGAGAACCTAAGCTTTTGAGGTCAAATACCTAAAAATCAAATCCCTTGTTGTTTATAAATAATGTGAAAACTCAAATCCCTTCTAAATAATGTAAAAGTTAAATTCCTTGTTGTTTATAATAATGTGAAACACTCTTGTGTATTTTTTCTCTTGAAGTGAATGCTGAATATTTTCAATGTAAAGCTGTTTCAAACGTTTCAAAACAGATTGTTAGCAATGTATTTTGAAAGTGGCTCATAATGTACACGTTATGTATATGTACATTTTGAAAGACATCATAATGTACAAGTTGGGCATTTATTCACAAACGCGGCAGTGCGAATATGTAATTACCAAGTAGCACATAATGGACTTTAAGCCAGCTTGTGATATAAAACGTTTTATCTTTTGCGATCGGCTTTTTAACATTTTGACAAATTTTCTTAAAGAACGATTACGGAAATTTTATTGATTTCAGGAATAATTAAAAATAACGTGACCTGTTGCACTTTAGCTATCATTCTTAGTACCCATGCAGATAACGGAAGACATTTCCGAGTCTCTTAGACATAAAGCCGAAACGGTAAGGCAGTTATCGTTTAGTAAATCTACATCCAATTTTAGAAGATTCGAAATTTACGGTAATGGAATACCAGCAGTTTAAAAAGTGCCGAGTGTAAGAGACAATTCGCAAAGTTGCTTTGCGGGAAATATACTTTGAATGTTGAGAACATACAAGAATAATTTGAATGTTGGTTGACTCGGTAGCTTAGTGGTCAGAGCAGCTGGGAGTAAACCAGAAGGCCCGGGTTCGAGTCCTGGTCGGGCCGACCAATTTTTGGCAGAAAAATGTTCGTTAGTGGTACAAATTCACACGAGTCCTGTATGGGGATGCGAAAGTTACGTACACACACTTAAAAGGGATGCAAGAGGGGGATACGCTTGGTTTAGGGTAGGAGGGTGGATGCAACGTAGAATGAAGGATTCGAACGACAATGGAATCTGTGTACTTTGCGGTGATAGAGAAGATTGGATCCACATCCTGTTAAATTGCTGCGCTACAGAAACTTGGAGAGGAAAATGGATGGGAATGGGGAACTATTGCTTCCAATTCAGAAACATAACGCTCGCTCAAAACATATTAGCTGATAATAGATCTCACTTCATGAAAGAATTAGGAACATTTTTAGGAAAGGTTCGAACTGTCAGGGAAACGGTAATCAGGGAATGGGAAAACAGCACTGGTTAGTAGTACGAGCGGAGCCTAGACCGGAGATGAAATAATTAATTCAATAAGCAAGAGATAATTAAGTTAACTAGAAAGGTAATCAGTAATGCTAATCATGAATAATAAGTAGTAAGTTAGTAATAATTGAATTCGTCAGTATGCGATAATTAAGTTAATTAGTAGAAAATTGTTCGAAGAGGCGGTGGTGCGGGCGATCTTCTGTGGCGGTGTTTGATTTCAGAAGCGGGGAGGCCAAAGACTGGATGGAGAAGATGCCCACGCCAGGAAATAAATAAATAGTTTAGGAAATAAAATCTAGTAGTTTAGCATGTACTCGTCTTCTGACGGCAGGTTTTTTCCCCCTTCAGGGGTTTTTTTCCTCAGCCGTACCTTATAGTCTCCTTTCCGCGGCTTTGATGCGATGAAGAGACCATTAGGGGTGAATGCCAGAATTCGAAAGGTTAGAATGCGGTAGGATGTAGGTATTGTAATGGCTTAAAGGCCTTCAGCCTAGCCACATAGCTAAAAGAACTGAAATTTTGTATAAATTTGTTATAATTACCTATTAAATAATAAAATAAATAAATGTTGAGAACAATAATTAAAAATGTACACTTTGCCATAAAATTATTCATATTCACCAAAACAATTCATAAACTAATTTATATTTATGAATTATTCCAAAGTGACTTTTATAAAAGCATGTTTTGTTCTTGTTTTTGTTTGTTAATAAAAATTGTAATGTTTTTGTGTTCACCATATTGTATACCAATCTGTTGTTGCTTGGCAGTCATTAATATACGAGATATAATAATGAGCCGTTTAATCTACCACTAACGCTTCAGTAAAACAGCGTATATAGGAGAAGACAAAACAAAATTTGCCACAGAATGACATTCTCAAATGAAGTGTAGACAACTTCAAAGAAGTTTTTCGATTTGAAGGGGTAGCGGAATCCTCTTAGAAGTAACAAAGACAACACCTGTTGCCTTCTTCAGGCGCAACAGCGCCCTCAAAGAATAGGAGGGTGGGGCATGGCTGAATACAAAGACCCAGGAACCCCTGCGCAGCTGAGTTCGGCTCCCTTTTTCGCGCAAAAATATCTTGTGGAGGTACTTCGAGAATGATCATCTGTTCATGCCTCCCAATACAGGCTGTCTGGGGAGGAAACGTCAAAACTTCGAAAATAAGCTCTTATGACAATTCTAAGCGTATTTTGTCTAATAAACTATGTGGATATTCCGAATAGTTGAGACGCAATGAGCACTCAAAAGTTGGTTTGAAAAATTTATTTCTAGGCAAAAATTTGCATTACGGAAGCATAGAAACACTCCAGAAACATAAATTGTTTATCAATTACAAAAGAAATGAATATATTTGTTCAGAAAGAGAAATTAAGCTAGAAATAAAAAAAGCAGTCGAATTGTGTAAATTGGGTGCTTTCTTATTTCTCGCTTCATTTCTGCTCACGTCATGGCAGAAAGTTTGCAATTAAAGTTTGCAGATAAAATTTGCACATCATACAATGTTATCAGAAGTGGAATACAACCAGTAACAGAGCAACATTTGTACCAACCCATAGGTTTTTCATTTGTTCTCGTAATTTGTTACAAATATCTTTCAGAAAATGACCAGTTTGCTTCAGATAAGCAATTTAATAGTATTGACATAAACTCGTAGTGTGTTTACTGTCGCAATGAATGTATTACAGTTTGAGTCAATAGCCGTATGGACTCAATTTGAACGGTTATTTGTACTGAAAGTGTGTGCATGGGTAGAGAGAGGCATTGCATATAAAACTTTTATAATTAAAACTTTTGCTTATCATATTAATTGCTTACGTATTATTCTGTTTACTACATATTAATTCCAATTTTACAACTTAAAGGCCTTTCAAAGACATTTTCTGCATTTTCCCTTCAACGTCTGATAATTTATTTACTTTTTGAGAACATGTCTTCTCTTTTTAAAGATCCTTTTATTTAGACCGTTTCTTTATGTTCATCAAGTTTCAAATTATACTTAAATTCTATCGATATTATTTACAAATGAATCACTACTTCAAGGGAGAAAGAAGTTTTATCCAAAAATGGGAATGCACTTTACAATATGTATCCATTCATGAAACATTACATCGAGGTTCTATTGCTATAGGTAAGGGATCAAACGCAAGTAGAATTTCACCTATACCCAAGCAGAATGATGGATTTATCTGCGAGGGATAATCAAACAAGATGACCCACACCGAGTTGGGTTGTGTGTCAAAAGTGCAATGGCAGGTGGAAAGCAGAAATGGCGTGGGAAGAAAATGTTTCAATCTACAAAAGTAGCACAGAAAGTAGAAGACCCCGCTGATAACCGCATTGTAGGATCGGACGGAATTGTAGGATGCTGCGAATCGGACGTGAAAAGCTTTGCATCAGCAATGCGGCATGTTCACCTCTCCGGACTGAGGCACGGGCGCCGCGCGTGTTTTGTCAGCAGAACGCAAAGCGCCACGCCCCATCTTTCACGCGCGATTATCCGCTGCCCGGCGCGGCGCCTGTGTAAACATGTCGGCGCGCAGACCGCACGCGTGCCCCGGCGCGGCACGGCGCGGCGCGCACGCACAGTGGTTCGCAACAAGCGCAGCAGCGACGCATTATTATAATTATGAGATAGTTTTAATCTTCAGGGCTTTAAGGATTATTCATACAAAAATGTGAGCGGATGTTTCTGTGTATCATGTATGTGTGTGTATGTATGTGTATGTATGTGTGTATGTATGTGTGTATGTATGTATGTATGTGTGTATGTATGTGCGTATGTATGAGCGTATGTATGAGCGTATGTATGTGCGTATGTATGTGCGTATGTATGTATATGTATGTATGTGTGTATGTATGTATATGTATGTATGTGTGTGTATGTATGTATGTATGTATGTGTATGTATGTATGTATGTATGTATGTATGTGTGTATACAGGGTGTACGGGGGAGGAAACGTCAAAACTTCGAAAATAAGCTCGTAAGACAATTCTAAGCATATTTTGTCTAATAAACCACGCGAAAATTAAGCGAGAAATAAAAAAGCATCCAATTTACACAATTCGACTCATTTTTTATTTTTTGCTTAATTTTTCTGCCTGAGCAAATATGTTCATTTCTTTTGTAAATAATAAAAAACTTATGTTTCTGGAGTGTTTCTATGCTTATATAATGCAAATTTTTGCCTAGAAATCAATTTTTCAAACCAACTTTTGAGTCCTTATTGCGGCTCAACCATTCGGAATATCCACATAGTTTATTAGACAAAATATGCTTAGAATTGTCTTAAGAGCTTATTTTCGAAGTTTCAACGTTTCCTCGCCGGATACCCATATACAGTAATCCCTCGACATTAGCGAATTCGCTATTCGCGAGTTCCGAACATTCGCTCTTAGAGAAATGCTCCCAGATTTTAACATTCGGGACTTCAACATTCGCGAGTACGTCTTTAGTCGTACTTATTTAAAAGGGAGCACTTTTAATTTCCTTTATCAGTGTTATCTGGGAAACCAACTCGGCAGTCACCGGTGCTCAAAGTATCGCGTTCTGCAAAAATATCAAAGTTGGAATGTCAATTCACATTAATAGAATAATACACTTGTAAATAATTCAATTCAGCTGCATGGAATTGGAGGTAAGCGTTTTGGCCATACGAGCAGAAAAGCCATTCAGGATCTGTGCAACTCTCATTATCATGACCTCACTGAAGAGCAGCTTCGGGAAATCATCAGCGAAGAAAGCATCCTCGAACGTAATCAAGTAACAGAAGCAAAACAGCGTCCTGGGTCATTTTCAATGTCAAACTTGTTAATGGCATTCTAAAACTTCAACAAGCTCTGGTGGAAGGAGGGTGATGAACTAAAAAAAATAAACCAAAATCTACATTCCATCACTTTCAATTTTGAAATACGTTTCAGATATTGTTTTATTTCTTCTCTTTGGCATGTTAACTGTTAATAGTTTTAGTAGCACTGACTCCGTTCTTCTGCAATTGTTTGTCTGACTTGTTCTTTCCTATTTAAACAGCTTTTTGATATCCAGGAACCTAACCCACCTTTCTTCATTAAAATATAGACTCAACATTCGCGGATTTCACATTCGCGAGGTTTTTTGGGAACCTAACTCTCGCGAATGTTGAGGGATTACTGTATTTAAAAATGGATGTTGGTATACAGGTGTCCAGAAGCTCCCGTTACAAAAAAATACCCCAAATTTGGTGTTGCTAGTGATGAAAAATGGCAGGTCCAGTTTTTCCGAAAAAAATTTTGTCTTTGAGAAAATTGAGTTTAAAAATCACTTCCGGGCCGCGAAATTCAAACTGGCCGCTACGACACTGCAGACGGCGGCGTCTCCTTCTGCGCGGAGCATTTCCTCGTTTCTCCACGTAAACGGTGAAAGAGTCCAGTAATATTCTCTAAGGAAAGCATTGCGTGGCTTACACTAGAATACGTTAATAGTATAAAATGTTTGTAGGTTCTGTTTAATAAATATTTTAAATGTACTTATTGAAAATTCAGTTTTGTTCAAAATGATAGCCACGGTACACGGCGGCGTAAACGTAAATGATGAACACATCCAATATGAATTCAATGTTTATGAAAAATATTGAATCTCCTGGAATGCTCGAATTGTTGTTTTTAGCACATATTCAATTTTACATATTACAATTTTATTAATTTGCTCAAATCTATTATTTATCTATATTTAAGAGGTAAACTCCGACACCATGCGACCGATGTCCATGAAAGTTGGCACTTCTACGTGTTTTTTTCACTCAGAAGGTTTATGTGCTGTTCATTACGTCTCCATTACATGACGCTGTAGAACAAAACTAAATATTCACGTTAAATACAACCTGCAACACTCGGCAGGATTTTAAATCTATATCGTTAAATAACTTCTAAACGAAGTGTTCTAGGGCATTAAAAACTAAAATTTTGAGGCTTAAGTCCTCAAAAAAATTTTCTCATGCCGTAATCAACAGGATAAGACCCTCATAAACATTCTATTACATTTTTGATGGTCCGGCGCTTCTTGATATTACCTCACCTGCTTAGAGACGTGCAGAATCTGCAATGAAATGTGAATGAGAGGGACAGAGAGAGGCAGAGGCAGAGACAGAATGAGGCAGGGATGGAGGGAAAAGGAGAGACAAAGAGAGAGGAGGAGGGATAGACAGAGAGAAGGGAGATGGAAGGGGAAAGAGGGAGGTAGATATAACTATGAGCTTCATTCTACGAAGGCCAGAACGTCTGCCGGGTTCCGCTAGTTATAGCGTAAAATCACTAGTACAAGTGGCCTTTAATTTCCCGCGTGCTCTTGTGGTGTTTTGTCGCTTGGGTGGTACTACCTCCCACTGCTCGGGGCCTGATCGCGCTGCAGTGCGGCGCGCCGGGCGGGGCGGCGATCCAATCGCGGGCTTTCACGTGATCCACGAGACGGCGCTAAACGCCCCACGCGTAACTCCCACAGCAACGCTCCCCCCCTCTTCTCCTCCGCCCCTCGCCCCGCCGTGCACTGTCGCCGACTGGGCCAAGCGGCTCCAATGGCTTGGAGGCAGCGTCGTGAAGGTCGATGCCACAAGCAGGTTGACCGTAGCGCGAATGCCACGACGAAATCGCCCCTCCACGCAGTTCATTACCCCGTTGCAAGAAAACGCCATTCTTATTGTAAAACGGCGGGATTACTAATAGTTTCCTCTCCCGACGCTAGTGGCGCAGAGAATCGCGTGGCATGGCACGATGCCGCGAGGCATGCCACTGCCAACAGTAGGAGACCTTAACACCACTGGCTAACAGGCAGCGTTGCAGTTTCCTCTCCAGCATCGCTGACCGCAAGGGCCTAGGATTCGACCAAGGCCCACTGGAGATACAGCTCTGCGCCTTTGCTGCGTGACGTCACGAACGGTGGCTGAGGAGCTCTGAGAACACATGTATATTATATTTTCTCCGGTATTGCATTTCCTGACCTCAATTTTACAATGATAACTGTGATTCCCACGTGCTAAATAATTGCACGAAACAGGATTCACGTGAAATGCGTACATTAATGTCATTTGCATTTAAATTAGAGTGGATGCATTTAAGTTTACAGTATTGACGTAACCAAATATAAGTTGAAGACTGTACATTGCAGATCAGTCATCAGGACAAGAAAATAGCTTTTAATACTCCGTACACTTTTCTTTCAGAGTTTATATATAGTTTGTATATATGTACAAGTTATTCTTCATTCTCCAGAGGGCCTTGGTTCGACAGTCCACGGATTTTCGACACTGGCGACATAGCTGGGTCGAAGTCATCCACAGTCTGCGAGGGAATTAAGGGAGGGCTTTTAAGCCCCAAGACTCGAAGGGCCGGGATGGCTCGACGTGAGTTTCGCTCATTACGGCAGTGGTCCACGATTAATGAGTGAGTTTCATTCAGACCTCTGATTGATCAGACTATATTTTCATTAGAAGAGTCTCAGAGCTGGAAGCCCTTGCTAGTGAGGCGCTGCATTCAGGATTATTGAGGCTGCTGCAGCCAACGCGTAGGAAAGGCCACATTGTATGCGGTCGCATTCTAGCGCTGAGATGTCTCAGAGCAAGCATTTTTCCACTGCACTGCCTCCGACCAGGATGATCCAAGGCTCAAGTACTAGCGCTCACATATTTTCGGCACTACCTACGTAGCTAGGGCGAATTCAGCCACTGTCTGGAGGAGAATTCTAGTGGCCGGCCAAGAATCAGGTACAGCGTGGCCTACAGATAAAAAATGCACTACAATTACGGGAATAATGACCGTAGCAAATTCTCGCGTCCGGAAACACGACATAATCAAGCATTTCGCAAATCTGGATATCAGCCTGACGAGCACACTGTAGAAGGTTGAAATTAAAGGACATGTCCTAAATATCCTGTCTTGAGGCTTTACTGCCCCCTGATACAAGCATAGTGTACTTCTGTGTTACATCTTTCGGTACCTCACTTTTTGAAAAAGTCGAGTTCACCGTTTCTTATCTGTGCGTCCGCCCAGCCCAACGCCCCCCGTCCGCCATTGCTAGCAGCGTCCACGACTAGTGAGAACGGCTCCGACCGTTCGCCTTTCTTTTACCCTCACCCCTTTCCCTCGCAACTAATTTGTGTTTGAGAAGTAACAGCTTCTTACTGGCCACGTATAAGAACGATTGATTGTTCGTGATTCCTGGCGCGTCAACTACTGAGGTTATTAGTCCCGAAGGCGTAGAGCGTGTTTTCCCTCGGGAGGTGGCGGTGATCTTTTCCCCGCTGGATGGCGACATCCGGTGCCGACCTACCGTGGACTAGTGTGGTTTCCCCAAACACGTATCTCCAGCCAGCGGGGAACCGCCCCAGCCGGGATAAGCTCTCAGCTCCCGACCGGTCTCCCGGCATGTGTGTTAGTGTGTAGTGCATGTTAGTGTGTGTGTGTGTGTGTGTGTGTGCGTACAGGGCAAGGAAGAGGAAGGAAATATCGCGCGCGGTTCGTGGCCCGTTCGTGGCTCCGGCATTCGCCTGGTGTTGATCGGAGAAACCACAGAAAACCCCCGATCAGAGCAGTCAGCCGCTAGACTTCTCCCCCAGACAGCTGGCTCGCCCTATCTGACAAGCCAGTGTCGAAAATCCTGCCGCCGTCAGGAGTGGAACCTAGGACCTCTCAGTCAGAGAGACTGCAGTAACAGTTGATGCACTGAGCCATCTCTCCCTTTGGGCCACGTATAGGATCCGTGCGTCAAAGGCATTGTAAACGTTGTCTCCACTCCGTCCCAGTGTTCTCTGTGGCAACTGTTCCACCTGGCAAATGTGAAGGTTCCATTTTTTCTTTGCCCTTTATTAAATTAATTTCATTAAAAAAAATAGGATCATCACATTTTATTTAAAAGGGTCGATGATTCGACGGCATACACCGCTGATCTGAAAAATGGCAACTTACCGTTTAATTATATTGACCAAAATCAATTCCAAAATTTCAAAATAAAATGATAATATTTATTACAATATTTAGAAATTAAACAATAATAACAAAAATAAAATGAACTTTACACAAACAACTAAAGGAAAAACTTTATAGTCTGTTCATGTTTTCAATATACGTCTTCCTGCTTACGTGCACAAGTCGCCAACATCTTTCGTATTTCCCAAATCTTCCAGCTCTTCCAAGACATACATTCGGCAATCGCATCCCTTACTTATGACTGAACGTCTCTCATTCCATAAAACTTTTCAATTGTCCACCAGACCATATGTCACCCTCCGTTCAACAAGACGTTCATTCTCCTTCATTTTCGTCTTCTTAAGCAATCTATCTATTGCCTTGGTGCTACATATATCAGCGCCAGGCGGCCGTGCCCACACAAGAATACCTTTTGTATAAATATATGTTCCGTGAACACAAAATCAGTTCGTGATGCAACTCCGGATCGAGCGGACGCCGTACGCCTCGCAACTCTCTTATGCACAAGAATAAGTTTAGAGTTTGCAATGCAAGCTCCTTGGTGTGGGCGTGTAGTACTGACCTCGTAATTCTGTATACCTACAACTGTGCAGTATTATTTTTCTGTTAGAGATCTGTCGTCCGTCCATGCAGTCCTTCGTATCTCGTTCCGTTTGCACTCGCGTGCAATTTAACTTGTTCTTTTTACAGAATGTTTCTATTTGCACATAGCTAGTGATCACCGTGAACTTTACGCACGGCAATAAGTTATTTTCTCCATGCCACAAGTAGCTGCATAGAATCTGTGTTAATGTTATGTTGCGCACTGTAATCTAATGCAATAATTCTATCGATGAGGGTGATGTAGGGACTCCCCTGCAAGTTCGCTTAGTGGCTACAGGTCTTCTCGGCCCATCCCGCGCTACATACATTGGATTGATTGATTTTCCCGGGCGCGTCAACTGCTAAGGTCATTTGTCCTATAAGTGTAGTGCATGTTTCTATCGCGGGAGGTGGCAGTGATCTTCCCCCGCTGGATGGCGAGATCCGGCGCAGATCTACCCGTCGGCTTGCGCTGTTTCCCCAACCAGATATCTCCCACCAGCGGCGAGGCCACCGCCACAGCCGGGAGAAGCTGTAAGCTTCCTAGAAAGGTGCTGGTGTAGTACATGTAAGTGTTAGTGTTGGTAAAGGCTGATTTACACGCTGCCAGTGCTGGTGTGCCAGTTACGAGTTTGCCAGCACCTGGTCAGCGCTAGCGCTCTGTGCGACTGGCAATAGTTGTTTTACATAGTGCTAGTAATGGCATGCCCGATGAGATATATTTCTCGCTGCTGTTAGCTTATGTATACTCTTTGCAACGTGCTGCTGATAAGTTTTCGGCGCTCAAAAAATAGTGTGCAAAGCAAATGTTCCGTAAACATTTTATCCTATTCACTTATCTGCCTTGGAGAAGTTATCTATCCCCATTTTATTTGCAACTGCCAGAAATGCGGCACTTCTTGGCCTCACGGTTCTGGTAAAAAACTATCCCACAAATGTTCCGATACTGTATATAACCAGTCAAACTTGTCGGTTTGTTCTTCCGTTATTCAAGATGTCTTCTGTTTCCCCAATCACTTTTATAAATAATAATAATAATAATAATAATAATAATAATAATAATAATAATAATAATCTTACGTTGATCACCGTGCAAGTATAAAGCAGTGTAAACACGTGTTGGGACCCGGGGATCGCCGTGGCGGACACCATGGTGGGGGGAGGAAGAGCGTGAGCATGCCAGTAGGCAAAACATTCTTGTTCAGCTGGCATTGCCAGTGACTAGCGCGAAGGTCTTGCCAGTCACTGGCAACAAAGCGTTTACACGTTACCAGTCTCCACTTGCCAGTTGCTGGCAACCTCAAATGGCACGTTTACTGACAAAGTGTAAATCAGCCTTAAGTAAGGAGCAAGGATAGGTCAAGGAAAACAAGGGTACTTCTCCAGCATTCGCCAGGTATTGATCGATAAAAAAAACGGAAAACTGCGATCAGAGCAAATGCCCACTAGAATTCTCTTCCAGATAGCTGCTAAATTCGACCTAGCTATCTAGGTAGTGTGGAAAATCCTGCCACCGCCGGGACCCTAGAACACCCCAGTAAGAGGCACTGTAGTGACATCAGTCTCTACTCTGCCATCTCATCTCTGAGCCATCTCAGCCCGTCACTCTATTGGACATGATCTCCAATTTCAGTATTGGTGTACAAGTGTGTTTTGTCCTGTCTTCCAGGGAGCACAACAGTGTTCACTGTAAATGTGTATTTTCTGCTTTTCCTTCTGGTGACATATTTGTGTACAAAGTTTATTTTATTTAGTTAAACATGTAAGCTGAAAGTTTCTATTTATACCACGCATTTTACCCAAATAGTGTGCTCGTTTGGACCGGCTCTCAACTGAGCTTCGTGGAGCTCCATTGTGTGTGTGTGCAAATTAAAAACATTATACTGTCCACTAATTCTCTTTACAACGCACGGTTTGGACAAAGGCAAATTTTAGACGTTACTTGCGAGTTTGCATTTACATCTAGACTGATTGTATCTAGGACAGTGTAATTACTTTATTATGAAGCACATATATTTCTACTTTCCAAAATTCATCTTTATAAAAGATGAAGATTGTTCTCTTTCACAATTATGCAGATTGGTTACGACGGGAAAGTTTCGGGACGTATTCGCGCGCGCGCGCACACACACACACACACACACGCACACACACACACACACACACACACACACACACGCACACACACACACATCCTTGCAATGCGAATTACAGAAGATGGCTGGGAAGGGAATAGAATGGGAAGGCAAGATCGTGCGCTGTGACCCGATGTACGGCGTGCTTTTCCGGCATTCGCCTGGAAAAGATAAAGGACTCCACCGAAACTGCCCATGGTAGTCAAGTAAGAATTCAATTGAAGCAGTCAGCACAAACTCGCCGATGTTCAGCACATGAAATAAATCTCTCCAGACAAGACCGATATCAACGCCGCAATGCTTTCACGGCCCGTAGCTCCCGATGCTGCTCTAATTTGAAGCTAATGTACTCATTTCCGATTTGTGCAGAAACTGAAAAAAAAAACTATGCAGCCTCCGATCACTTGAGATATGCCTACGGCTTCGTTAAGGCTCTCAGAAACTCGGAAAACCGAAACAATGAAACAGTTGCAATTTTCCTAAAAAAATTAAAAACGTATCTGATTGTACTATTCAGTCTATTCCAATATTGCGTGTATTAAGGGAATTCTCAAATACTCAGTGCGTCTCTGCTTGCGACATGGCTGACGAATTGTGACAGAAATGCTCCAAGGAAGATTAAATATTTTATTTTCACGTGTTACGTTATGCAACAGCAAGGTTTTTATATTCTTAGTATATTGTACTGTATATATGTATCAATACATAAACTATAGTATTATAGCATTCGTGAAAACCGTTTTTATTAATAATTTCTAATTTGGTGTTATATGAGTGTTTCATTTGTTATTGTTTTTAGCAGTGTGCGTGGTACTTGTTGGAAAACCATTTTCTCTTATTTGGTTCAGCGGCATCGTGCTGCTGCAGGCCTGTAGTTAAAATATACTAAGCAACTAGTTTATAATGTAATGCTCTATTGCATTCGAACATCTTATAAAAACGAGCGACGTTAGGAGCGAGTTTTAAAATTTGTAGAAATCTAATAAAGCAACATAAACGAATTACATACGTTATTTGTGTAACTGTATTATAAGTTTATAAGAGAATCAAAGTTAATTATGATGGGAAACAACTTTACAGTGACGCCACGGGTATTTGACACCTGTGCAGAAAAACGGTAGTCGGTTGTTCGGTTTACCGCTGCCTCCATATGATTCCCCCGCTGCGATTGGCTGAATGTTGTGACGATGAAATTATTCGTGTCAGAAACGGCAAATACATCATAATCTATGCGATGATAATCATACGATGTCCTTTTATGAACGATATTTTCTATATTCACCCTTCTTTTATTAACCCTTTACACTCGTAAGCAACGCACATCATACACCTCATACAACTCGTACGGCAACAGTGATGCCACGAGAATAATGGCTACTACCTCGCATCATTATGTATTATGACCGGCCTACAACTCGTGCCACAGATGCCCACATATTTTCCTGATATGTAAAATAAAGTTTTCAATGTTGAGTCGATCCGGGGTACCCTTCTATTTTTAAACAATGTTGACGCAATAATGTGAAAACAAGCTGAAAATGGGGAATGCCGAGTATCGCCTTCGAGCTATGTCGCCTTTTTCCATTGTCACCTTAGACATGCCTTGCGAGTTGTAGGACTTCGCAGTGCTCAGAAACCTCCGACCGCAGAATGCATTCATGGGTGGCATGCCACACGCGCCCTACAAGTGCAAAGGGTTAACCGGTTTTAGGTTGATTCTGAAATAACATTTCTTATATGATTCAGCGCAGTTTGTTCCTTCCTATTTCGAAGGCGTCAACATGAGGGTTGTATGCGAACCCTGGAGCTGCACGCGCATTTTCCTCTCCTGGCGCGCATTTAACCTGTAGTGACGTCATCGACTCCCCCCCACCAGAACGGTGCGTGTTTACGACCTCTGTGCGCCGGGGGGGGGGGGGAGTGGGAGGGGCAGTGGAGGGCGCAGTCGGGCTGGCCCCGGACGGCTAGTGGCCCAGTGTTGCCACCCTTGCAGGATGATGGTCGTTTTGACGATCGAATATTCGGAATCGTGTTTTTGAGGTCATTCCAATGTTTTCCCTCCAAATATTACAGTCTAGGGAGGAACATTAAAAAAGGTATTGAAGCCAGTAAGATAGAAACCTCCAAAGGAATAGTAGGACTGAAAAGAACGGACAATATTCAAGACAGAAATTTGAGAACAAAGCGGCATTCAAAATTAAACTGTTTAAAGAGAGAATAGGATGTGTGTGATACGAACAACTCCTGGAGGGATGCAACGCGAATTGTTATTTCCATATCGCAAGACTAACGATGTTCAAAAAGGCTGAAGAATATATGGAAGGAATGCCTTTGGTTAAGAAATAATAGGACAATGATATAAAGAAGAAGAAATAGAACACAAAAATTCGTAAATCCGACCACTCGTTGCTCAGAACGAAGTCACTTGCCATTCATCTAGGAGGTCTGGGTTCAATTTCCAGACAATCTCATGTGAACTTTGTTCCGACAAAACGAATTTGCACGAAAACTAATATTTTTTAAAAAAATGTGTATAACATTGACGAAAGAACTAATTATTGAGAACAAATTTCATTTGAAGGAAAAATCTCTGTCTCCAATTTTATAATTGTAGTAAGTGCCGTAGTTACACCACCCGTTAAATCATCTTCGTATGAAGGTGCTACAACTTCTGAAATCTGACTAAATAAGCTGTTAGAGGGAGTAATTAACTACCCATTAGAAGAGGTTTTATCTTCTTTTTATGTATCAGGGCTCCACAATACTAGTTTTTCTGTCAAAAAATCGTTTTTTTGGCGCAGCATTATATAACTTCCGTATCTATACTACCCCATATTAATTCGTAATAGGAGGAATTCAAAAGCATCAAAAATCGTAAATTCACAAAGGGATGGTTTTACTGCAGCTTATAGTTGAAAAACGCCATTCCATTAAGAAAAGTAAAAAAAAGTAGCTTGAGTGAATCAAAAAAGAAAAGTAATTCAAATCTGTATATTCAAGACTGATGTGAAGAGTAGCAATTCAAACATTATTCCATCAGATATAGCATACGTATGTGAGATCTGAATAATCTGACTGGGATTAGTTAATAACGTAATGGTGGCCTGATTAAGAGCTACTTATAACCAAGCTTCTAGCCTTTAGGCAAACGGATTTATATGCATTTCACAAATGAGCGAATGTTGAATTGTTGTACGGTGTGTACTTATCATAACAGACATTTCAAGTTGTGAAGCTAGTCTGCATGTTGTAAATCGAATACATCTATTTATCTGATTCAGTGTTAAACGCGCGTTATATTGTGTTTCGAGCAGGAAAGAGTTTTGTGACGTCATAGTTTATCACGGAGGCAGCGGAAACGGCATCTACTCTTAGATACCGTAGAAAGAAACTCTAGCTTGGAAAGAAATTCCAGCGTGGAAAGAAATACAAAGTCGATTACAAAACCTGCATATTTCGGCAGAGCGAATCACATACACAAAATCCAGACAAGAATTCAGAAAATGGACGTTGGGAAATATTCATTCGCGAATCTAACTATTAGAGACTGGAACGGTTTGCTTGTGACAACCTTTGATCCCTTTCCTCAAAGCCTGAACAAATTTAAAAATAAATTACTTTCCTAGATGTTGATATGTGGTTTATAAATATGTTTCATATTATTAAATTACTAGACTGTTATGTAAAGTAAGTTGTATTATTAACACTATTATTATTATTATTATTGTTATTAATTATGTGCAGTGACGTGCGTGTAGTGGCGTTGTGAAGTTGAGGAAAAAGAGTGTGTGAAAGGCATTACAGTTCAGCGATCAAGAGTGCGGTGAAGTGAAGTGAAGTGTGGTGAGGTGGCTTGCTATGAAAGCTCGCAGAGCGAAATTTTCATATTAATTTGTCAAGTTAGTAAAAAACTTGTAAAGTTGGTAAGTTCTCTCATATTAAATGAGTGTATTCTGCCACCAAGTTCCCAAACTTAATTGCAGAATTAGTAATAAATCTAATCTATTTACGTTTAGACATATTGTGGAAACAAATGAAAAATTATAATACGGATTTCTTAAAGTAATTATAAAATCTGATATGTATCCTTTCCATATTAGGCTTGCAGAATTTTCGACACTAGCTTGTCAGCTAGGTCGAATTCAGTCGCCGTCTGGAGGAGAATTGTAGCGGCCGGCTGCTCTGTTCGGTAGTTATCCGTGGTTTCTCCGATCAACACCAGGCGAATGCCGGAGCAGTACCCTAACAAACGGGCAACGGACCGCGCGCGATCTTTCCTTCCTCTTCTTTGTCCTGTCCTATCCTCTCCTCTCATACAGACGCACTTACACTATCATGCACTACACTACCACACATGTTGGGAGCTCAGAGCTTGTCCCGGCCGGGACGGTGCCCGGCTGGTGGAAGATAACTGGTTGAGGGGAAAACCCCGCTAGTCGACGGTAGATCGGCGCCAGATCTCGCCATCCAGCAGGGAAAAGATCATCGCCACCTCCCGAGAAAAAACACGAACTACACTTACGGGACTAATGGCCAAAGTAGTTTACGCGCTCGGAAACATCAATCAATCAATCACTCTTTCCATATTGTAGGAGGAATGTGTAATTTCCGTTCACAGTAGTGGATCATGGGCGGGTTGCGATGGCGAATGTGAAAGCAACTTTACTTCAAAACTCGCCCAAGTGGAGCGCCTGCAGTCCAATTCCACAGTCTCGATGGAGTCTCTCGATGGAGCAGACTTGAGTGGAGAAGACTCTGAAGACTATCGACTACCGAAATGATCACCAACTGAATTCACCGTTCCGCAGGCAGGCCGATCTCATCTGACCCTCCAAAGCTTATTCCATTTATACATTGTACCGAAACCATTATAAATACCATATGTTCATTAACCCTTGCCATCCGACTAGCAGCAAATACAATTGCAGGTCATCTACTTTTAACATCATTATAAAATACAGGATCTATAATTCTATATTAAACTATTCTAAATCAAATTCTTATTGCATCACAAATCCTTTGATTAATTCTAAAACTAGCAGTGTCTAATATTCAATCATACCTATTGGCCGTATTAACTACACTATATTCCCTTCCCTACACTATATTTAATAATAAATATCTCAACAAATGCTAAGTCTTAATTTTCATAGAGTTATAAAATGTTATGGCCTTGTTTCCAAAATGCTTTTTTTTAATTTTTAAGTGCTAAATTCTACCATAAATATCCAATCCCCATGATCTGGAATGTCTTGAACAGTCGCGCCAACCTTTGCGGTCTTCAATGCTTATTTATTTATTTGGTCAAAAACAGTAAAAACTGTATAAGACGTGTGGGGAAAGGGATTATCTGCGCACATTTTCTTGAGGCCCAGAATTTAAAAAAAACAATTGAAAAACTAGAAACGAGAATTTAGAAAATAATTATTTTAGAAAAATAAAAATTTGAAAAATGTTTGTTCCCGAGTTATAGAAAATCATTTCAACGATAAATGAACTAATTTGATTTTTCTGCATTGCTAACAAAATAGTAATGAATATCAGTTCTACTCCTACCGCTATAAGCAAAAGGAGTGCTCAACAAATGTGCGCACAGTGAAGCTACATTTACGTCCAGAAGCAAAACAATGGGCCATCTCGGCATTTGCTCAATGGATCAGAAAAAATGGACAAAAACCCGATCGAGATGAGGGTCATTGACCCATTGCTTCGCAACCGCCAGACGGTTACTCACCTGTCGCCCGTCTGCGTGGGCGCGTCGTTCTCGGCCATGGCGCTGGGGCTGAAGCTGCCTGGGTCTCAGCCGTTCACATGGCCCGCGGCGCTGCAACAAAAGCAGAAGCGTCAGCACGAGGGAGCTCACGCGTTCACGGCGCTCGACAGTCGCAAACGGAGGGGAAGAGTAGCCACCGGCCGAGGGACGCCGCGCCCCGCCTGCCACGTGTAACGTTTCGTACATTCCCAATATTTATTTACAATTTTACATTGTTATTGGTAAACAAATAACAAGTGATGTACCTGGCTTGTTAGGGGAATTAGGTTAGCAACCGATAGATTGATATAGACGAATTTAGAGAGACAATTGAACGTAAACTTCCTCTAAAGAAATTTGTAAATTCTAATTGTACAAAGTGAGAAAGAACAATATACTGAAGTACATTGTACAAGAAATTTAAATAAAAGCTAAAAAAATGAGAATTGAAGTGTTACTACTTTTAAAAATAAGTAGCAACAGTAATTGTAACGGCAGATGCAATAAGAAAAAATTGTTGGCAGAGTGCAACGTTACACACGCCTCTAAATGGGCCTGAGCGCCACGGACCAGTGCCGTCTTAACGCACGGACCTGTGGGGCCCGTGCCCAGGGCCCCCAATATTCAAGGGTCCCCGATAATTAAAAAAATTATTTAAAACTAATTTTTCAGAAAACAAATAAAAAACCGCGTAAAAAAGTGATGATTAAAATACACAAAAAAATTGGTGCCGTGGTGTCCCACATCATTTTTCACACATAATATTTATAATATGGAATGTTGCTGGTAATATGTATCTATAATGTAACGAACGTGAATTTCACGTGCTCGTGTGATGAACTCAATCAGCCAAAACATTGACAAAATTGATTTTTGGCTATTGGTCGTGCGAGATTCCACCGCCCGCTCGCGCGCGCCGCCGGGAGCCGACGAGCTTATCGGTAGCTCGGAGGGGGGAGGAAAGGGGCAGCTCTTATCTGAGCAGTGCCGTCAGAAGAGGGGAGAAAGAGGGGTGTGCGGCACGACGGGAGAAAGTGGTTGGACACGGAGGGGCGGTTAGTCGGGAGAAGGGCGTACGCGACGCCAGGGGCAGAAAGTTACTAGAACCGTAAGCAGTAGGTTGGAAGCTGACGGTGTGGCCGCGAACTCAAGTTAGCGAGAAAGGAGAGGCTTGTGCCAGTGGTGGCTAGAATCACACGGCAGAGGCACGATCGACGGAGGCGTCTGGTCTTGAAGTACGACGTGGTTACAGAGAGAACTCGTGCTTAGGCCCATGACAGAGCGTTGGCAGCCGCATTTTCTTCGCTGTGAGTTTTGCGCTGGTGGCGAACGCCACGGCCACCCAATTAAGGTCGGTGTTCAAGATAAAATAATTTTTGTTTACGACACTACAAAAAGTAAGGAGAATTTGGAAGCAATAGACTATGGAAGGCAGGTTGATGCATTGTTCCGGTCGTTCACTGTCGGATTGTTTTTCTTTTGGCCACTAACATTCTTGCTTAATGACTGATATACCCGTCCCATTGGTATGTTTCGTAGTCACTGTGTACTGTTATCAAAAGATATTTGAAGTAACGTGTCTTTCTTAGGGGAGAACATCACTGATTTGTGAAAGAATCTTATGTTAATGAGATGCTAGTGCGGCTTTGGCCTTTAAAAAAAGAGTTTTGATGATAGTGTTAAATCCAAGTCAAGTTATAAAAAAAACACCTTGTACTGTTTATGAATAATTAAAAGAATATAAAATATATCTGATATAAACTGTTGAAGAAGTTAAATGAACCTAAATATCTCAAAATATTTATTGAAACTGGGATGCCTGTTGAGTAGAAATAAAACATATTTTCAATGTCAACCAAAGATGTAGGTTGTAATAAATGTAAATTTTTGCATTTATGTAATGAACAAACTCGTTTAATTTGCTTTCAAGTAACTTTTAGTAATATTCTGTTTTTCCCAAAATTATTTATTCATTTCAATTGTATGTGAAATATATCTTGGCAATTGCAATAATTTCTTGCAAGAAATTACTAATGAATGATTATGCAGTGCATGTTGATGGACGGTTAACTGCAATTTTTGTAAACAGAAAGCACTACGACATTTTGTCGTCCGAAATGCCTGGGATCTTCCCTCTGAACTAACTTTACGTGCACTCACCTCCCCGGAGATCTCTTTTATTCATTTTGTCACAGGAGACATTGCTAGGATTCTAATTTGTGCCAACTTTAAAATTCATAATTTTGCAGTTAATTATCCTCTTCATTTTTTTGCTGTTAAAGTATTTTCGTTTGTTTTCTATTTTATGGCCAACTGACTTTGTGTTTTCTTTCTTATTTTGAAATCTTCGGATGAGCTACGATCCCACTAAAATCCCCCCTCTGAAACCGACGTCACGTTAGGCTACAATATATATATATATACATATATATATAATACGGAATGCTAAATATTGAAATATTTTTTTATTAAAATTGAGTATTTAATTACTTTTTGGAATAATTTATGTTTACTCATGTGCATGAAGTTTTCAACAATGAATAATGTTGAATTGAGACACTAAGAAATACTTTCAAAATATTTAAAAAATACAAAATCCAGCGTAAATTGATATGATTTTCTTTATAGTTCAGCATCGACGTTGGGGTGGGGAGAAGTGAGAGTAAGAATAGAGGAGCCCAAAGTAACCTAGGCCCAAGGGCCCCCAATTCTGTTAAAACGGCCCTGCCACGGACACCGAGGCAAGTCAGAGCCGTGGAGAACAGAAGACTAGTGAAGTGTAATGGGTGTGAATGAGTAGAACGAATGATTATGTATATAATGAAACAGGAATGAATGACGCGTCAATGAAAGCAATGAAAAAGAAAAATTACCTAGAGGAAACTAAAACAAAATTTTATTTAGAATAAAAAAATAATAAGAATGTTGTTAAAGTTGATTATGCCAAAGTACAACAATAACTAAACTAAAAAATTAGATTTAAGCTAAAATTAAGTTAGTTTTAGTTAACCTTAGTTTAATTATTAAGCAAAGCCCTCCCTCTCAACTGCTTAAGCCGCACGTCAGCAGCGCACTGTATCCCACTTTAAAAAAAATTTCCCGCCTACTCAGGGGTACTGTGGAGGAGAAAAAAACAGTCGCAAACCACTACTATTTCCACACGGGGGGGCACTCGTACTAAGAATTGCAACGGTGTATTCCTCAATAAGGCGCAAGTAGCGTATTCGTGCAAGGACTCTCGTGTGCAAGGACTCTTTCCTATCCTTCCAACTCCATATTAAGGAGAAAACTTATATAACTACACCTATGCATTTGTTTCAAAATGATGAAGGTAACTTCCAATTTACGTACTTATATCACATCAAAAACACGAGGAGCAATGCAACTGATACATGAAACAAACTTTCAATACAAGTTTGTTCAGTTTTATAGACAGTTCTTGGAACAATTTACATCACAGTTACAGCAAAATATGTAATAGAATGTTCAAGAAGGTCTCATCCTGTAGATTATTACGTGAGAAACATTTGTTTCAGGCCTTTGGACTCTGGCATCAAATTTCCCGGTTTTAAGACTCTAAAACGCTTCGTTTTGGAATTATATCTCTATATATAAATTTCTCGTGTCCCAGTTTTAGTTACCATACTCCTCAGAAACGGCTTGATCGATTTTGATGAAATTTATATGTATATATCCAGTAGGTCTGAGAATAGGTTGTTATCTATTTTAATACCCCTTAGTGATAAGGGTGGTCCACCCCAATTTTTTTCAATTTTATGGACTAAACTTTTTAGGTAACCCGCTATACACGGTAGGTATTTCACACGGCGGTATTTCACCCGCTGCACGGTGTTTCTCCATATTACGCACCTGCTCAGCGATGTGCAGACTGATAATAAATGTTAATAACATGGAGAGAGACGGTGAAAGAGAGAGAGCCGAGAAAAAGAGAGAAACGGAGAAAGAGACGAGGAAAGGGAGAGAGAGAGAGAGAGAGACGGAGAAAGAGAGATATGGGGGCAGAACAACGTCTGCCGGGCTTAGCTAGAAAAATGTTTGTCTCCGCGTGTTAGCATATTTTCTCGGCGCGGATAAAGTTGCAGTGACTTTCGCCCAGCTGGGCGCTCTTTGTGCTCTTCCCGCCAAATTATGGGAGTTCCATGCTGCACCAGTGTGTTATAGGGGCGCGAACACAAAATTCGCGCATCCCACCTGTGCCGCCGCCGCCGCCGCCACCGACGACGACGATGACGTCGCCGCCGCCGCCGCCGCCAGCACCACCGTCGCCGCCCCTCTCTCCCCACCGCCCGCCCACCCGGTTGCCCCCCTTCCACTCGCCCGGAGAGATCTCGGGGCGCCGCACAGTGTGTGATTTTGGCCAACTAGCTGGAAAAAATTCAATTTTTGACTGAATTGAAATAGCAAAATTGTTATATTTCTGGGTAGTAGTATGTCTGAACTATGTGAAAACATTGTTAGTTTTCTCTTGAAGGTCACAAGGACCCCATGCTGCATGTCCAAAGTCGTCCATCGCCGCTCCGCCAGCGCTCGGCTCCGAATGGCCCTTTTCAGTCCGTAAAGTTCTCTTGGTAGGAATATACTACTCGTCTCATTCTGTGATTTGTGGGTTTACTATTAGTAATCTACATGCTTTTACAATTATTTTTATGTGAATAAAATTTAAGTATGTATTTTTAATGTGCCTAAAAACGTTAATGGAAAAGGTGAGCGATTTATATTGAATGTATTACACGTTCTCGAAATTCAATTAGAGTTTTAGTGTATTATACACCATTATACACCTTTCGGGCCATATACATTTTAAAACTAGTACTTTTGGGTTCTTAATAGTGAAAAGACTAGCTGCTTATACCTGCTTATCTGAATTATATATACATTTTTACAGAAAGGGTCTTCAACTTACCCGCAGGTTGTTATTTGATATATGAGTAACAAATTCAATTGATAAGAGATCTGAAACTATATTAAATGTTTTTTACGTGAATTAGGAATTATAGAACCTCACAAAGCATTTTAGGACAAAATTAAGCCTTACGTTTGATGTATTTGTCAAAAAGTTGAAACCGGATTGCAAAACTCCGTAAGAAGTAAAGAGTCGTTCTTGAAATATAATTCATCCTGGCTACAAGAAACTCTTACCCTTCCTGATTAAATGTTAACGGCAGTCCCAGGTCCATCACAAATAAATGTAAAAATTAATAGAGCTAGAAGACCTAATGAGTCTTTCAGGTACTGTGGGATTAAAGCTAAAACCAAACAATTGAAACCTTTTGTAGACACTATTAGCTCAGAAAAGTTATCCATAGCTATTGTAATCAAACTAAGGAAGTATGACAAAAAGATATGTGGCAGCTATAGATAAGGAGCTCAGTGAAGCCTCTTCCAATAGGAGAATTACAATTAACAAAGCTTGAAGATCCATTCTTCAAAAGCCTGCATCATTGTCACTTACTTTGATGATGGATATTTCATCCCACCCAAATATTTCAACCCACCAGTATGTACACATACGCCAACAAAAAAGTGATTTTGAGTGCATTTTGCACATTTCTTATCGTTCAGAAATACGAACATGGCAAGTGAGAGTAGAAGAAAATAAAGCGAAAGTGGCGAAAAAGAACTAGAAAAACGTCAAGAGCAAACGCAAATATGAATTTGCTCCACCGGTTGCTTATTAGCTCAGATCCATTCAAGTCGAGCATAAGCGCCAAAACTATAACCACACCCAAAAAAGTGAAACATGAACTTTTCGTGTTATTAGAATGAAGAAATAAGGCAAAAAAGAGATGGCACATTTAGAAAAACCACCATCAGAAGAATACGCGCGTAGCGTTTTAAACTAATTTGTAAATATTTGTTGTACATTCCTCTCACTTAATTATTTTTATTTTTTCATTTTCGGCTTTTTATTTTTGTATACTTTCATTTCATTTTTCTTGCATAGTATGTTTTGTAAAATTCAACTATTATGTCCAATAGAGTTAAACAAATTCAGCGTTTGAAAAACGTATACTGTCATGAGGGCTAGTACAAATATTCAAATTTCCTAAATATTTTACAAAATATTTTGTAAAAATTTAAGTTTTACGAGCAGATTTGTTTATTCGGTCATTATTTACACAACAGACCTCCAAAAACTACGAGAAATTCATTTCAAAGAGAGTTATTAATTTTTTCCTCCTAGATCGTCAAAATTACACACTGTGCGCCGTGGACAGACTCGGGGTCGGCAGGGAGAGCGTGGGCAACAAGGCGGCTAAGGGAGTGACACGCAGCCAATCGCTGAACACGGAGAGCTTAATCAAGCCCGTGGACATTTGCCGTCAGCGAAGGGCATTTTTGTGTGTGCATTTGGACCCCCTACTAGACAGATGTGTAAAAAGGAGGAGCAGTTTTACCATGAGTGTGGTCTGGTCTGGTCTGGTTTGAAAGGTTCTGAGTGTGGTGGTCTGATTCATTAGAAAAAATCCGCATTTTCGAACTTAAAACTTCGCAATCGGAAGTTTCACATCTGGCAACATTGCTTCTGACCCAGTAAGCAGCACGGAGTAGGGATGAGATCTCTCACATAAGCCGTTTCCCACTCACTACAGTTTTCGGCCATTATTTTTATTGGCTGGGCGTTAATCGTAATTTTACAATTATCATTTTTCTATTTCGATGTAATTTTAAATAATTTATGATTAATTTGCAGGGCTGTAATGAAAAACGTCGTCGAAGCCATCATTTTAAATGGCAAATTTCGAGGTGAGAATATATTACTGCCACGGATCCCTATTATACCCACAGATGTGCCAATTCAATTTCCGTTAAGATTGGCATTTGCGATGACTATCAATAAGTCTCAAGGCCAAACGATGTCTATTTGTGGCTTATTTTTGACCACACCATGTTTTTCACATGGTCAATTATACGTGGCATGCTCTCGAGTGGGCAAACCGTCTAGTTTATTTGTTTTAGCTAAAGAGGAGATACCAAAAAATGTTCCGAAAGCTTTTTGTCGTCCGAGATCATTAGCACCAGTTTACGCCCGTGGTACATGCATGGTTTTATTTTAAACGTAATTTTAATGATTCTGATTGACGTATTTACTAATTAACTAGTTGTTAACTTCACTCGGTTTGTCTTTTCATATTTCCTTCCCACAGTGCCCTTTCAAGATTCCTTCTTGTAATTCCCACCATAAGAGAACCAGTTAAGTCATGCAGTGTATATCAAATTCCGTACCGAAGACAATAATAGTACTAACGTATCAGTAAGAAATGTAATCAGTTTTTATCGCGTTTATCGGCAGCACTGGCAGTTCGAGAGGAACAGTATTTACAAAGCGATTACGCATGGTGCCGATTTCAATTTTTTTGTGAACACTTAAGCGTTGAAAGGCCGAATTATCGTCAAATGTTCTCATAAAAAATCCTAAACTACGAAAATTAACTCCATACCTAAACAGAGAGAGAGGCAGAGGTAGAGCAAAAAGCGTCAGAACGTTGGCACGACCTGCGATATGAGAGTGTAGGCTTCCGCGGCTAGAGTCAGTATTTACTTGACAACGTTTGGGCCATTTTAAGGCCTTCCTCCTGGCATTTCGCCCTTAGGAAGATCGCAGAATGGCGACCGAAACGTTGGCACCGGTGCCTAGGATACGGCGTCTCCCGATCAGCCAAGTAAAGACCTGTTGTATTCTTCACTAGCAGAACTTCTACAGCACATCTAGCAGAATAACGTTTATTTACGGTACCTTCTTAGTAACATACCGGCTGAGTCACTTGAGGACATCAGATTTTGGCTCTGTCCGGGAGGTTTCAGGGTTCGAGTCCCAAAAATAGAGATTTCTTGACATTGGTTATTTACTAGTTCGGTCGAATTCAACCGTAATCACGAGAATTCTAGAGGCCGGCTGATCAGACGGACAGTATTCTGTGATTTCTCCAATCAACATCACGCGAATGCCGGAGCAGTACCCTAACAAACGAGCCACGGACCTCGAGCAATCTTCCCTTCCTTTTCTTTGTCCTATCATATCCCCCCTGCACATACAGGTTGTCCGGGGAGGAAACGTCGAAACTTCGAAAATAGGCTCTTAAGACAATTCTAAGCATATTTTGTCTAATAAACTACGTGGATATTCCGAATGGTTGAGCCGCAATAAGCACTCAAACGTTGGGGTGAAAAATTGATTTCTATGCAAATATTTGCATTATAGAAGCATAGAAACACTCCAGAAACATATAAGTTGTTTATTATTTGCAAAAGAAATGAATATATTTGTTCAGAATGAAAAATTAAGCGAGAAATAAAAAAGCACCCAATTTACACAATTCGACTGCTTGTTTACTTCTTGCTTAATTTTTCTGTATGAGAAAATATATTAATTTATTTTCTAAATAATAAACAATTTGCATGTTTCTGGAGTGTTCCTATGCTTCCATACTGCAAATTATTGCCTAGAAATCATTTTTTCAAACCAACGTTTGAGTGCTCATTGCGGCCCAACCATTCGGAATATCCACGTAGTTTATTAGATAAAATATGCTTAGAATTATCTTAAGAGCTTATTTTCGAAGTTTCGACGTTTCCTCCCTGGACAACCTATATATTTACTCTTGCAAAGCACTACACTAACACAGATGTGGGAAGAGTAAAGAGGAGCTTACAGGTTGTCCCGGCGGGGGCGGTGCCCGCTTACAGAGACACCAGCAAGGGAAAATCCGAGAGCCGACGTCTATGTCAGTGCCGGATCTGATGTTCCAGGGGGGAGAAACACCGACAAGTGCCAGGATTAAACATGAGCTGCAGAAACATGAAATTAGTGGCCTTAGTGGTGGGCGCACCCGAAAACAATCAATAAATCGTAGCAAACTTTTGTGATCGCTGAATTTCACCCTAGAGAATACAGAATGTCTAGGTCGGCGCCGGATTTCATTTTCCAGTGAGGGAGAAACACTGCCAAGTAACGCGATATAACATGCCCAACAATTCCTACGAGTAATTACTTCATTGGTGGACGCACCCGAATACATCAATCAATCGTGACAACGTATTCGATCTGGATTTTTGTATATCTCTTTGGGGAACAAGCTCCTGGTGGGTGTCTTGTTCTTAAGGATCTAACCGCACCCCGTGTGTGGACAACTCCATTCCACGACCCTTACCCCCTAGCGGGGCGACCGAATCACGCCGGCGCGCAGCCAAAAGCCTTCCCATACGATGCCTGGGTCAAGCCGCGATGCTCCAGCTAACAACCATACTGGCCAGAGGTCAGTACGAATTCTTTCAAGTGCCTCAGTTGCATCGGGGCGAACCCCACTCAAATACCCGTTGAGTTAACGGGCCACTGCCAGGACGAATCCGAAAGCCCATCAGAGGATTCGTCGTGGCAGTGGCCCATTAATTCAATGGGTATTCGAGTGGGGTTCGCCCCGGTGCAATTGAGGCACTTAAAATAATTCGTTCTGATCTCTGGCCAGTAGGGCTGTCAGCTGGAGCATCGCGGCTTGACCCAGGCATTGTACGGGAAGACTTTTGGCTGCGCACAGACGTGATTCGGTCGCCCCGCTTGCGTGGCAACGTATTGTGAAAGGTTGGATTTGATTTCAAACCCAAGAGTAATAAGCGTTCCTCGTATCAATGCCAGCTATTTCGGCAATGTAGTTGTTGGAAAGCGCGTGCGCCTAACTGCCTGAAGCGAAACGTTCGACGCAGGGGATGAGCAGACGTTGCGGCGTCAATATTGAACGGCATTCCCTAATTTACCCCAACTGACGTCACAGAGTAAATTCGTTTGTTTTCCATTATAGAACGACCACTAAGCACTTTCGCGTAAGATTAGTCAGTTCATTTACGAACTGAAAACACCTCCAAAGTATAAAACTGTTATCCCCTTAGTTGGTTTTCACTTAAATCTCAAGGATCAAACACGATACAAAATTAAGTGCCAAATTGAAAACATCATAAGCTGGTGATGAATTTCCATTTTCATACAATAGTTTATACGTCGTTTTAAGATGACAGTAACTTATTTATATCAAACATATAGTAAAGGGCTACCATAACACCATTTTTGGGGATTTCCTCGAACATTTGACCTTCGATTTTTTTTCAGTTCACATTAACCGAATAGGTTATCTGAAAATTCTTTCACTTTTGATTTTCACACCAAGAGGGCAAGTTCCTCTCTTGAAAGAGCCTGTATGACCATGTCCTAAAAGGTAAACATTGAACATATTTTTACAAAGAGTGTTCGAGTTTCTAGCCCCTTGAAACTCAGTGATAAATGGCATGTTAACCTCTTTGGTCCCTCGGATGTGAATCGTCAGGTATAAATTTAATCAGGAGAAGGAAGACATGACCTGCGACAAAGGCAGTGACAGCTTAACGCCGCAAACGGACGTTAAGCGGGATTTAGAGGGCCGCTTTTGCCGGGCTGTCGCCGCCGCAGGCGAGCCCATGCCTCCTCTGCAACAATGGCCTGCAGCCTTTTCAAAAGCGACCAGCGCTGGGCAGCCGACCGGCGAAGTGGGATGACGGAAGCGTCCTACACACAGACACCGTTGCCAGACGATTATACTGCAATTTTCGTAACTTTGTCCCTGACAGAAATCAGCTGTTTCGCTGCCATCCAATCAGGAGCTTATATTTTGCGACAGTGACGTCACTTTGATGACGTTTAAGCTCCCGATTGGATGAAACCGCGAACAGCTGATTTCTGTCAGGGATAAAGTTACTAAAATCGCAGTATAAATGTGTTTCCCAGTACCAACTTTCAAAAATCCTGGTACTTCCACTGCAATTCCTGGTACCAGTTAGAATTGATTCTGAAACTGTTCATATTATATTTCTATCTTTTTAACGGGCACAGGAAGTTCGTTAAATTTAACTCAATATCTAGATATTTTATATCAATAAAGTAAATGGAAGCATGGTGGAAAGAAAAAAAGTATTTCCATCACAAATGGCGGACTAAGACGTATCCTTTTCTACTGTAGCCTCAGATGGAAAAGTACCATCCTATGTCACTCTTAATATTTTTATGGTAGTGTTTTCACAAATATCACAATTATTGTAATATTGGTGTTCGTTTTAAATTGTTGAATTATTTTGTATAGGAATCTTAAATTGTTCATCATCAATTACGTAGACTTTAAATCCTGGTATTTAAGCGTACCCGGATGTCTTTATCCTGGTACTTGGTATCTTCATTAAATTCCTATTAAAAATATCAGGATCCTGGTACGTCTGGCAACACTGCACAGAGAGTATATGGAGGATGCCCAGGGAGTAAACAATCGATAATAAGCTCTTAAGTCAATTTAAAGAATATTTTATGTAATAAACTCCTTCGAGATTTCGAATGACTGAGCCGCAATAAGCACGCAAAAGTTGGTTTTAACAAAAGGCTTTCTATACAAAAATTTGATTTCAGAAACATGTAAATTGTTTATTCTTTGCAAAGGAAATAAATATATTTGTTCACAAAGAAAATTTAACTCACAAATACAAAATCACCCAATTTACACAATTCAAACCCTTTTTTTATTTCTGTTCATGTCTATATCTGTGTCATATATATTTCTACAATGATGCCAATGTCGTAAACACCACACCCTTTTCCTACTAATGCAAAAACTACATGTTTCAAAATAAATTTCATAACGTTCACGAGCTGCAATGCCTCGCTTCTCTATAAACGAGTTCACTATAACCTGTGTGGAATTTCTGTGTGTATACAAGACTGTTTTATTGAAATATTTATTGAAACGTTATACGAAAGTATTTTATTTGTGGTTCTTGAACAATTCGTGTGCACTGTTTGGCAAACATTTTGTGTGTGTTTTTTCTGGAGCTTTTATGCTGTCATTGAATGACAGTAAAATACGTATCACACAATAAAACAGTGCAGAGATTTTCCTCGCCAGTGTTTACGTGACCATTATGCAAGCTTATCGACTCGTTGCGAAAATCTCTCCGAAGCGATATATGCCCGGGGTCGTGTCGGTGCGTAACCTCCAGTTAGTCGAGGGGTATTTGCGATTGGAATTTGTATGTAATGTAATCCCCAATGGAGTAATCGGGAATAACTGTCGCTAAAGCCCTAGTAGATGATTTGCATCTAGTACTATTGCTGCATACCACGAAACCAAACAAATTCTTCCCTCTCCCATATCTACTGCATTGCTAACTGAATAAATGCCAAATACTGCACTTAACGTGTAATTACAGACAGTGCACGTTTACACACGACTAAACAAAGAAAAATTAATAATAATAATAATAATAATAATAATAATAATAATAATAATAATAATAGCTGCTTGCATAATTGGAATAGATGCCCAAGATCAGGCTTGAGAACACGACATTATGATAAAGCGGTTCTCAAAATTTCCCAAGATGCTACATTTGCGAGAAACACGTAGAAACCATTGTTCATATTGTCTCAGCTTGTCCAATCCTAGCAAAGATCGAATACTTGAAACGACACGACAGGGTGTGTAGCTACCTCCACTGGTAGATCTGTACCGCCTTTGAAGTTCCAAACACATGCCGCAAATGGTACGAACACTCACCGAAACCGGTGACGTCTGTTGGATTGTGTACGATATTGTACGACCAACAAATTCAAACTGATCGCACGATAGCGGCAAACAAACCAGATATAGTCATCCGGGATTTGGAGAAAAACATGGTGTTTACTTGTCGATGTTGCTGTACCTTGCTATCAAAACGTCGTTACCAAGGAGGCAGAGAAACGTCTTAAATACAAGAGTTGCGTCGAAAGGTAGACGCAACGAATGTAAAAAAAAAAAAAGTTTGGAAATAGATATCAGCCGAATGTGGGGCGTAAAAGCACAGGTCGTCCCGATAATTATCGGAGCTCTGGGATTTGTTCCGCACAATATGTGTAAGAACGTGTCTAAACTCCCAGGTAATTCAAAAGACTGGGAAGTGTAAGAAATCGCTTTATTTGGAACCGCCCACATTTTGCGCAAAGAATTGTAGACAGTCCCTAGATCTGCTCCTTGGGTAACTGGTGGCAACCTGGGGCAGATTTTATATTCAGCCGACTCATAACATCTTTAGTCGTGATGTAGTTGAATAATAATAATAATAATAAATTAGCCGGACTCGTGGCGCAGACATTTGAGCAGACAGTTGTGGCGGCCATCGTCTGCGCCGAGGAGGCTGCAGCTTCGAGTCCTGCGCAAGCATGTTCGTATTTGTGATTGTCCCGTCACCCCTTATCACCATCCTATCATCTCTTAATTCACAATGTAAAGAATAACGACCTTTTATTACCGAGGGATACAGGTGAAAAGCTGATCCAAATAGTTACACACGTTTGGAATAAATTCTGAAATTTTTATCCTGACCTTTTAACACTTAATCGTGAAGCATGGTCAGAAATGGCCGATATGCAAAGAAGAAAAAGAAATTCTGCAATAGGTAGTTTGGAAGTATCTATAGTCGAGTACAGCTTCGAACTAAAAGAGATAAATTGCCTTAAAAAAATGTTATATCTTCAAATATTATTAACACAAAATATTTGTATAACAATACCTCAAACTGCAAAGCGTCGAACACCCAGATGGCTGTCTGTTATTTTTCACAATGGATTACCAAAACGAGCACTGCAGTAGATACCACAGAAAGATGAGAAAACGGGAAGACCCAGACGAACATGGAAACAAGGAGTAGAGAAGGCCATGATTGCCAGACCAATCCAAGATGCCTGTTGCAAAGACGGAAAATCCGTAAAACTGAGATTGGAAAAACCACGTCAGCTGTAGAGCAGTTTCTGACTGGAGATCGAAGTAAGATCTCCTAGTTTACTCCAGTTGTCCTTACCCTCCGCGAAGACCAATGTTTCAATCCCAGAAAAGAAGAAAGGTTCGGAGTAGTGACCGTTTTTCAACGCAAACGCGTATTTCTGCGGCAGTCAGAAAGTGTGCTTTATTGGCTGTGCACGAAACATCCAATTTCCAATTATTCAGACCCAATTTTATAAGGCATATCAGGCATAAATGACCTGTCTTCTGAATAAGCATTATATGTCTGCAATTTCTAATCACTCTACATGTAATGTTTTACTTGAAAACGTTTATCTTACTCGTGATGATTTAATATGAAGTATGTTAAGAAAAATAATATTTAATTTTGTAAAGTGAGTTTTTATATATGTGCATCTTAGTAGTTAATGTCAATTTCCTGTATCTGATATACGTGTGAGACAGCAAGAAAATCATGACTGATTCAAGTATTACGTGCTCTTTACAGAATCTTAACTAGTGGTGCTAAAACAGCACGTACTTTCTCGCCCGCAAAATTACGCGAAAAGTACTCAAATTTTCGAAAAACTAGTACGCGGCATTATTTCAAAATCTATCTTTAAGAACCAGATTTCATTTAAGGAAAAAATCCCTATTTTTAATTGTTGGCACATAGGCGGTCAAAAATAATTCAAATTTGGCGCCGTACTTGGAATTCAATCAATTATAATTATTCTTTGATGCTAATTAACAGCGAAAAACATATATTTCAAGCTTACCTACCCAAGATTGTTAATTTTTCCTTTAAAAACCGCCGACTAGGTCACAAAGAGAAGTAATTTCACTTCCACGAATGAAGCTCTTTGAAACGGACTTTTGAATTGCTTGCAAAGATGGCCGTCAGATCGCGCGACATCCCAAGCACTGGGAGCCAGCGAACGTGTACGGGCCAATCCATTTTAAGTGGTACTGCTGTGGCCACTCGACCATTCCGAAAAAAATTCATGTTTTATACATAAATTTCCCTATGTTTTGGCTGTTCAAAAACATCTTTAACTTTTTTATTGTACGTGGTTTACAAATGGCGGCCGTTTTTGTTTCGCGCCATGCGCCATTTTTCGCGTTTGCAGACATTTACTCTTTTCTAAAATACTCAGCTCTAAGTTGTTGTAGCATTGTAGAATAAAAACTTTCGATTCAGTATACTCTGGCCTGCAAATCAAAATATTATTTACCTACCTTCTATGTTTTTATTTGGGTGATATTTGCAACCAACTTTATGGAATCCGAGTGAACGAAATTTGATTTTCAGAGAGTAATTTCTCAAAGAAGGAATAGAACCACCGCGTTAATTTTTTCTGTGCTTTTATACATAACAGTACAGTTACGTTTTGCAAAATACTATTGGTATATAACATACCACTTGAAAATTCCATCCTCTTACAAATTGGAATTTTTGAGTTTTTCCAAATTTTGAAATGTAATATCTCTGTTGCGGGACCAGATAAAAATCTGAAAATTGCACACGTGCTAGATCGCTATCATACCAAACGTCAGTAAAAACAGTTAACATCAACATTTAAATTTAACCAGAAATATTATTTAAAAAATTGAAAACTTGCGAAAAAAAGCTTCATTTCCATATTGAAGATACGTTGTGGCAAATAGTAATGACATTATTTGAAGCCATATTAAACTAAAATCTATGTTGATTTAAAATAATTAATTATACGTTATAATTAATAAACATAAAGTGGCCTAATATATAATTTTCAATATTACGTTACTTTACACTAAAACGAACTTACAACTTGACGTCTACGTTTGTAATTGAAAATATGGTCATCATTATTTTAAAAACTGAACCGGCTAAAACAATATTTATTTATAAACTATAACAAATAAGTAATTCAGCGGGTTTTTTCGCGTTTAAATTTGCCATTATGCTTACTTTTTCTGAATGTTTCTGCAGAGATACGAACAGTCGCAGGTGAGAGATGATATTGCAACGTGAGTTGGCTGAAACCCGTTCAGCGTGAGCTGGCTGAAACCAGAGATATACTCTTTGGCTGAAACCTGGGTGATGAGGCAAACCGAACTGCTACGTATCCCTCTCCCTTTTCCAATCCCAAAGGGACGACCAGTGGCACGACTTCATATAAATCAAGAAGACATGTTTTTGATAAACAGGCGAACAATAATTTTGCCTAATTCCTTAAAATAAATAATGAACATATCAAAATCAATAAATCATCTACTAATTACAACATTATTACTTACAGTAAAATTAACTTTAACATCCCAATATAACTTTAATGTACCAAATCAATAAAAATATCTTTATAAATGATTATAACAAACTCTTACATAATAACTAATTAAAAGCTCGTATCCCTCCAATCCAAAACAACACATTTAATTTATAAATCCCGGATTTATTTAGACCTGCCTCTGACGTAAATCAGCAGCAACGGTATTATCCAATCAGAAGGTCTAACCAATGTAAAACCTCAAGCAATGTAGTGACGTGTAAGCTCCCGATTGGATAACACCGTAACATCCGATGGCCTGTCAGAGACAGCTGTAAATAAGTCGCAGTATAAACAATGCAATTTTGATATTCAGTCAGTACAGAGGGCTTGCTAGAGAAAGTGTATTCTTCTTGCGTTCTCTTCACGTGATGCGTTTGAATAACTGGTCTGTTATGCTATACTGTTCCGAGCTTGTTTCCTAGAATTGTTAGTTTTTTCAGTCATATTAAAATTTAGGTCGTGGAACTCAGAAGTATGGAAAATCACGAGGACATTTTGATTGTTCGCGTAAGTTCAGACTCTTTGGCTAAAACGAATATCGTATTGGCTTAACCTTAGCGGAGCTACCAGGAGAGTTCTTCTACGAGTAACGATACAGCAAAGGTAACAAATTTCATTTACACCTGTCCTGTATCTAATTTGTTCTTTCATTTTAAGTAATAATGTTTTTATTCCTCTTAAGAAACCTGCATGAACCGCCACTACTATACTTCAGGTTTTCGTTCTTGGCGCACGGGGGGGGTCATCAAAAAGGAATATCTCACGGTCTTTCGCGTCGTTCTCGGTTGTGCCGCTAAGAGTCGCATGATCGCCATCACTGCTCGATACAGTCGCAATCACGCGACTTCCATATGCACAACCGACAACGACGCGAAATACCGTGAGATATTCCATTTTATTCACACACACCCGCGCGCCAAGGAAGAAAAACCGAAATATTCTCTCGAATAGACCATGCGAGCGCGAAATTCGTCCGCGACGACCGGTGCGAAATGGGATTCGGAAGAGACCCAAGCGAGGAGGGGGCGGGCTTCTTGGGCGCGCTCCAGAGGGCACTGCGGCTGCTGCAGCCTCTGCGTCAGGCGGCCTTCCCTCCTCCACCACCTCCCAGTGCAGTGGTGGTGGGAGGTGCAACAATGAGCCATCGGCCACTAAGAAAAATCCGACTCTGGTTTTAGTGGACTCGGATATGGTGAACTCTCGGTTTTAGTGAACTTCAGTCGCTGGTCCCATTTCACTTGCATTACAAATAAGAAGATTCGGATATAGTGAACCTGAACCTCTGCTCTAGTGAACGTTGTAAATACGTGCTGGAAATTAAAATCGAGGAAAAGCGATCAGTTTCATTAGCTGCTTGCACCATACCGCTACTGAAAGCATCTCCGAGAGCCTTCCGAGATGGCTTCGGTGGGCGGTGTTCCAACAGTGCAAGAGGCGTTGAAGGATGTTAAGACTACATTAAAGGATCTAGAGTCGTACTAATGAAAATGTACGAAGCAAACAATTGAAAATAATTCACTTTTAAAGACAAATAAAGATATTGAAATTTTCAGTTCATGTTGTTCATGTATTTGCTGTATATTAATAAAAACAATCCTTATGGATAAAACCTATTTAATTTGACATCATCGGACATAGCGAACCAAAATGTTTGTCTCCAGATGTTCACTATCGACAGTATAGAGCTTGTCGCACTCGACGGTAGCTCGAAGGAAGGCCAAATTGATTTTCCATCGCAAACGAGAGAATGCAAGTAAAGTGGCGGCCTCGGTGACTCAAGGCATCAACTGATGTCACTGCAGTGTCTCTGACAGAAGGGTCCTAGAGTCCGAATCTCGACTGTGGTAGGATTTTCCATACTAGCTACATAGCTGGGCTGAGTTCAGTCGCTGTCTGAAAGAGATTTCTATAGTGCGGCTGCTCCGATCGGTACTTTTCCGTGTTTTTTTTTTTTTCATTCTGAGGACAGGTGCGAGATGCACCATTATTTATTTGTCAAAAAACATTAAAAACTGTATATGACGTGTGGGGAAAGAAATTTATCTGCGCACATTTTCTTGAGGGCCAGAATTTAAAAAAACAACGAAAAATGAATTTAGAAAATAATTATTTTAGAAAAATAAAAATATTTGAATACACTAATATATAAAGACAGAAGTGCGTTGGCTTTCAGGGCGATAATCTCAGAATTCACTGAATCAATGAAACTTTTGTGCTAGCTTCTTTTAAAGGTGAGGGGTACTACAGGCTATGATTTACACCCATATACCTTAACATATTTATCAAATAATTACTTTCCTGGACTTATTTTGCATACATTATTCAAGATTGCATCAATGCGCAATAGTTTAGCTGCGCGCCACCAGAGGGTGACGACTGAGATCTACGATTGAGTTCATCAATGCACAGAATTGCGTGTTAATAGGATAGGAGTCGATAAAGGAGGTTGTTGTAATATATTATAATCTCCTTGGAGAGAAATGAATAAAATTCAAATTGTGTCAACATATAGAAAATTTAAAATGTGACAAACAAGTAAACGAATATAGATTACTTCATCTATAATGGTTAGGCGCAAACCACATCCCGACACCTCATACCATTTCGAAAATATTTGCTGTGGCCAAATTATGTAGTAGGCATTGTAAAACCACTCGCCTACAAACTTCTGTTAACGTTTTTCTAACTTCAAGAGCATCCGCTATTTAAGATATCGACCACGTATCAATCAATAATTTTCGCTACACCACCTTCTAATATGAAAAAAATCACAAAAATTAAAAATTTATATTTTCTTGCAATAGGATTACCACAACTCATTTGTTTCTATTGTTCTTAACAGATGATGGACTGTTAAAACCTTAACTAACGCTGACCGTTAACAGTGGCTTGTCGTTCTCCTATAACCGAAATCCTTGAAATATTTGCAAGGAAAATGAATAGTTCATACCTTCCAACGGGGCACCTACAGTTGTACACAACTAAACCACCTTAGATCAGGGTGTTTCGAGTTTCAATGCCGATGATGAAGAATTTTCGACACCGGCGAAGGGCGGAAGACAACGTGACTAGAATTCTAGAGATCGGCTCCTCTGTTCAGTCCGTTGCTTGTCTTCGTGTAATTCGAAGTAGATTTCGGAGTAGTATCTTAAGCAAAGGACTGGGATGGAGCCTTCTGTACATGTTCTATCATGACTCCCACAACTGCAGCTGCATTTTTGATAGCTAATGGTACAAAATAGTAAACCCAATCCCCCGGTGGCCGAGATTGCTAAAGCAGTAGTGTCGTAGCGATCTTGGACCGAAAGGTCGCGGGTTCGAGTCCCGCCTCGAGCATTGTTGTATTTGTGTTCGTCCATTCATCACTATATCATCACCATATCATGTCGTCTTCACAGTTACCGTAACGTTAAATCCAATAGAGGTCGCTAATGACCTTGATGTTGATGCGACCTTAAATACAAAAAAAGTAGTAAAATGAAGAAAAGAAGGATTGTCGGAAGTGGAAATAATGTAAAAGAGTTGGAACGGAGAAGAAAAAGCGGCGAGATAGTGAGGGGAAGAGAAGTAAATCAACAGCAAAGTTTTATTCGGTATTAAAGCTTATGAAAATGAAGGGATTCAAAGAACGGGATGGTTATAAACAAGCAGAAAAATAGAAACGGAGAGTTAGATGAAATGTATGCATGAGAAAGAACATTAACGGTATCTGAAAAGCAGTTAGGAATTCAAGATGGAATAAAGAATAGACAAAAGTGCATGCAAAACAAATAAAGATGACAAACTCCAGAGTTTTGACAGCGATGGAGGAACTCCATCATAAAACTTAAAATTGAAAAATTTCCAACGAGATCTTACCACAAGATATTGTAATAAACGTAACTAGAAAATTCAGTCAGTTTCAAGACTTAAGCAGAAAGTAATTAATTTTAGCTGGATTTGTGAGGTTATAAAATGTCGTAGAATGGTTTGTGCTGAATACTAAAGCCCCATTACTGATTTAAACTGCTGAAAACTTTTTGGCGTATATAATTCACTTTCTATTGTGATAAATTTCCTCATTTGTTACAATGGTTCAGGCGGAAGAGCGTATTTAGAAAGACATGGCATTGCTAATATGAATATGCAAACCTGATCATTAATTATACATTTTTGTTTCGCATACGAAAAGATACGCATAATTTCACATGAGCAGCTTAATTTCATGTTTGTTGATTTCATAATTTTCGTAGTACACAGACTTAGGAGGATAGGGGCATGGCCGAAGAAGGAGCAAAACAAGCAGTTAGGGAAGGAGGGCTGAAGGTGTGAAGGACTGTGAAGGCGAAACGAGATGGAGTGGGGTCAGAGAAAGAAGTAGAATGGAAGATGGAGTGGGGTCAGAGAAAGAGATGGTGAAGGAGAAGGCTGGAGTGGAGGCGGGGATAATGCAGATACGACAGTGTTGCCAAGGTGGTTGCCACGAAAGGGAGTCCGTGGCACGAGTGCCAGGACGAAATTGCCGCTCCAGGCAGTTTCATCACCCCTCCACCAGACAACGCCATTTCTATTGTAAAACGGCGGGGTTACTAGCGATAGTTCCCTTTCCCGACGCTAGTCACGCAGAGAAGCTCGTGGCATCCTACGGTGCCACGACGCCTGCCACTGCCACAAGTAAAACACCTTGACACCACTGAGACACGAGGAGCGTCGTCGTAGGTAGTGGTGCTGTGGACAAGGGGCAGAGGGCGAGGGGGCTGGCTCAGTGGCAGTGGGGGCTGAAGCGAAGGCAGAAGCTTGAGATGGTGGCGAGGGGGGCGCAGGCGGGGGCTGGGGATAGGGCGCGAGCAGACTTGGGAGATTGATTGATTCGTGTTTGCGGGCCCGAATTTTAGTCCCGTTAGTGTAGTGCGTGTTTTTTCTCTCGGGAGGTGGCGATGGTCTTTTCCCCGCTGGATGACGAGATCTGGCGCCGACCTACCGTCGACTAGCGGAGTTTTCCCCTCAACCAGGTATCTCCCACCAGCGGGGCACCGCCCCAGCCGGGACAAGCTCTAAGCTCCCGACTGGTCTTCGGGCATGTGTGGTAGTGTAGTGCATGTTAGTGAAAGTGTGGGTGTAAGAGGAGAGGATAGGACAAGGAAGAGGAAGAAAAGATCGCGCGCGGACCATGGCCCGTTTGTTAGGGTACTGCTCCGGCATTCGACTGGTGTTGGTCGGAGAAACCACGGGAAATTTCCGATGAGAGAGACCTGGGAGAGGCGTGGGGCAAAGCCGAGGGCGAAGGGAGGGGCGAGCGGGGTGAGGGCGGGGTCGTCGGAAGTCTCGTGGTCGGCACCGCAGAGAGACCTGGCGCGCTGCCCGCCGAGGGTCGAAGAGCGAGCGCGGGGCGCGGGGGTGGGGGTGGGGATGGGGGTTGCGACTGCGTCAGAGACGGCGCCAGCGGCGCGTCGCAGCCCTGCCAAGGCCAAGGTCCAGCGGCGGCGCCGCCAGTCAAGGCTGCTGCGCACAAGGCGACAGCAGTCGGGAACTAGTGCGGTGCAGTGGGCGTCCAATGGGTAGAATAAATGGTTATGTTTATAATGAAACAGTGAATAAAAATAAACAAAAAGAAAAAAAATTACCTCGAGAAACAAAAACTAAATATTTTAGGATAAAAAAAAATAATGACAATTTGTTAGAGTTTAGTATGCCAAAGTGCAACTATAACTAAACTGAAAAATTAGATCTAAGCTAAAATTAAGTTAGTTTTAGCTAATCTCAGTTTAATTTTTAAGCAAAGCCCTCCCTCTCAACTTCATAAGTCGCAAGGCAGCAGTGCACTGTAACTCAAGCAAATAAATTCCCGCCTCCTCAGGGGTTCGTGGAAGGGAAATATTCAGTCGGGAACCAACGCGCCACCGCATTCGTGACAGAACTCTCTAACTACTCCACGGTTGAATTTGACACATCATGAGTACTGATGTTGGAATTTTCTATTTTAATTTTTTTAAATCGCATTTTGCCAAAAGGCTAAAGTATTTTATAGCCAGTGAAAAGTAAGATTTAGCATTTGTACGATTATTCAGAAAATTGTTATTAAGGGAAAAGATACAAAATATACTTTGATGCTTTTTAGATTTGCACCTTAAAATGAGAAAATAAGGGGAAACTAATTTAATAGTTTCCATTTGTGGAATTCAACAAATATTTAAAGAAGTTATTTTGAATCCAAAGAATGATTGTTGCCCGATTTTGAATAACGCTATTAAAATGAGAGGGGAAAGATTGTCTTGCAATTTGCAAATACTTATTAAAACAACACATTCTTTTCAAAGGTCATGTATTTTGTTAACTGAAATCAATTTATGTAAGTACCTATTATGAATATGAAATGCAATCAGTAGAAAATTTATTTATTTAGCCTGCAAAGCTCCCCTAGTGGTGCAGAAACCTCCTGACTGAGCATGGGTGATAAAGCCACACGTCTTCGGATGCACAGCTAGGTTGGTGGCGCCGTCTATTCTTGCGTTGGTCTGTGGGCTCCTCCATGTGGTCCTATCTTTTGCCGTTCAAGTCCCGCCCTCAACTTTACGAAAAAAGTCCGCCCATCTTTTCTTCTGTCGTCCTGGGTGTCTCCAGCTTTGCCTTGGGTCCCACATAGTAAACTGTGTGTGCCCATCTGAGTTCGAATTGCCTTGCTACGTGACCTGTCCATCGCCATTTCACATTATCCGCCTGTTTCACTATATCTACGATGCCAGTTTTCCTATGAATTTCGACAGCGGAAAATTAACTGAGAGCATATTTCAATGTTGGCAATGTTGTCTATTTCTTCTGTCAGTAACAATTGAAATAAATTGACTGAAAAATTGTCCAGATTCTGCACTGTTCTCCATTTAAATGAAATGTTTTTCATACATCGATGTGTTGTGGCAGTCACCTCTCCCGTTAGAGACGAAATACGAACGAAATCATAAATGCAATTGGTATTTATATCACAGATTCACTACCATTTCGCACTTTGTACGTGATTTCGCATTTTGCAATCGATTTTGCATTTTATTGCAGATTGAAAAACTTCAGAAATATACTGCACCGACCATCAACGATACAATTACTAATTATTCTCAACGTTTCGTAACATTTCGCATTTTCGCATTGCTAAAATCTACTATCTGTAATAATATGTCAAATGCAATTGTAATTTAATATGCATGATGATTTTTACCCTATGAGCTACGATAGGAGCGAGTAAGATATCTTTCTCGAGTGAATCAAGTTTCTTTACCTTAGTGTGTAAATTTGATTTTACTGTATTCCAATTTGAGTAAAATTAAAAATAGGTTACGTCAAGACCAATAGTCTGTTGTGCCGCCACCAGGAGCGTGTGTAATCGCGCCGAGCGCCCAGGTGAGTCGATTTAAAAACTGCGTTCACCTGTAGGTGATAAAGAAGTGCTGTAGCAGAATATTATTCTCTATTAAGGACCGTCAGTCACCTTATTAATAAAAAACTAATTGTAAATTAATTGAAAACGAATTCCGATAATTTGCTTTTCAGGAACTATTAATTTCCCATTCAAAGATCAGTCAACTTCAAATACTACACATAGACTTTAAAAATCACCTTTCGTAAGGCTTTCGTATTATTTTAGAATTAAACAAAGGTAAATTTCGTACAACCACTAGTGTTCACAGACGGATGGCAGGGAAACATTGGTTAGTGATGTGAAATTTTGATATATAAAATGTTTGAATGGTAGATGCACATTATATTGATATTTAAAAATTTAGCACTAAGGAAGGTCTAAAAAAGAAAATGGCGTCAGAAGCTAAGGGAATGGGTTTCATCAGTTTCATTCATAATTTACAAACTTAAGAAAATGTAAGGAAAACCACTTGATTGCCAATTACACAAGATGTTCGACCTAGGCAATTTTATCAGTGTTAATTTAAACACAAGTTAAGCTCTACTACGATAATTATATTTAAAAGCGGTTGTAACTTCAGCCTTGTGGATTAGCCAAAGCACCTCTTAGTAGCGACTAAGTGTATGGTGGTCCCTCTTATATTTGAAGAAAATATCTGATGCAATAATTGTCATATTAAAATAAAACCCCTCTGAATTACCGAGAGCGCTAATACTTTTCTTGAAAATAAGGCCAAAAAATTACTTCCCTAATCTTTAATGTCAAGGATACCTTTATCGATAAATTGCTGATAAAGAGCAGTCATTAAGATTCTCAATACTTGGAACATAAGTTTAGCATGTAACTTTTTTTTGTTAATTTCTGTAAGGTCGCTTTTGAACTACTAGGTCATGTAACGACTTTGATTGTTTACATTGGAGTAACTGCAGGTGGAATACGACATATAAGAACACAGGCATACACAAGCATCCATGCCCGAGTCGGAATTCGAACCCGCGACCCTTCGAGCCGAGGTAACTACGGCCCGAGAACATGTTAAGTTTATAACTCGTGAAAAAATGTAAAGTGTGCGTTTGCTTACTTTTCTCCATTTTAACACCCGTAAACCTCATGCGGCACTCTCTGCACTTAACTCTTTTTCTGTTGCGGCTGCAGACGTTAAAGTCTACTCAAATTTAATTTACGAATCTTGCGTCCCTCACCTTTTGACGCAGATTTTTAACGTTTCGTAAGTATTACCGACCTTGCTTTAGTATTAGCGTGAAACTATACAACGCTAATAATCTGAATATCAAAAGTTACTGTACGATACTAAAGAAAAGAAACCTCACTGTCCGTCTAAAAGTACGGCATGTGTTGTTTTTTTTTCTCTCTGAGGCAACTAATTAAACACACCACTGTTCAATGTTTAATTAAAGTAAAAATATAAATCCAACAGCTATTCTAAAAATATTACGGGTCAATTCCATACAAACGCCTAAAATTTAGTTTCATCAGTTCAATGCATTTCTCCTGGGTCATCGTTTCAGAAGTGTTCTTCATTTACGACGACGTCCCACAAACTCCATACCCCAACAACAGACTTTGATGGCATAAAGTGGAGCTCTATTGTCAGGCGGAGCAGAGAAAATTCGCCGACGCGGCCACTCGTCCGCCCTTCGCCAGCCCTTCACATCGCCCTTCGACGCCGCGCCGCGCCACGGGCCCTTCCACAGAGTCGCGGGTACAAAGAGTGAAGGGCCACACCTGCGAAACTGTGCGTGACATATTTGGCCCTTCCGTTCTACTCGTCCGAGCGACGCGGCGGCGAGTAAAACCGTCACGAACGAAACACGTCAGCTCCGAATTTTCTTTCGGTGGAAGCAGCGGTGGCTTCTAGGGTAGTGCCAGTGTGCCACTGCACCACCAACAAACAAGGTGGAAAAGAAAATGTTTCCCCACAAATGTGTATGCGATATCGTTTCTTCAAAATATGTTTTTTGTAGTAATTCAATTGAGCAAGCTTTTAGTCCTTAGATCCGTATTGTCAAGGTCGATGCCACAGGCGGGAGTCCGTGGCGCGGGAGTCCGTGGCACGAGTGCCACGACGAAATCGCCCCTCCACGCAGTTCATCACCCCGCCACCAGAGACAACGCCATCCCTATTGTAAAACGGCGGGGTAACTAATAGTTTCGTTTCCCGACGCTAGCAGCGCAGTGAAGCTCGTGGCATGGCACGGCGCCACAACGCGTGCCACTGCCACCAATAGAAGACTTTGACACCACTGCCTTAGATGCGCTATCAATACTCTCTTTAAACGCCAGGGCGGAGTGCTATCTGCCAGGCTCTTTCTAAACCGCTGAACAACCTACAGATTCGCATCGTCTCTGCCCATTTAACGCTGCATAAATAATGCTGTGTTGGTTTGTAAACGTATTTAATAGATCAGATGGTGCCACAATCGAACTGTTTCAGTACCTGTTTACGTTTGGATCCGTAGAGTGCCTGTACGTCTTTCCTTGCATTTGGCACATTGAGAGGCGGCGTTCGTAAGGCCCCTCTTCTTCCCGTACACCTTTCCAGGAACTCAGGAAGCTGTGGCCTCTTGAGATTACTGTGGGCGCTCTGGCTTTCATCCTGAGTAGTTTTATTTGCTCTTATTATTTTTAGACTGTTTTCAGTTTAAGTTTTGTTTTAAATTAATAAAAAACGGTCACTGTAAAATTAAACTTTTGTTGTCCAGGAATTTTATTTTAGATATTACTAAATAAGTTTTAAAACATTGCATCGATGTCGAGGGTGTGAATGGAAGTTTTAAAACATGTGTAAGAGTTTTTATTACTACATTTTTTTTATTGTGAAAATTCCATGAAGCTCCAAAATTAGGTGCAATTGCTCCCTCTTACATGGTTTGTCCGGAAAGTAACGTCAATGACTTCAGAACAAATAGTTTATTGATCGGATTGGTACAATATCTCAATACCCTTCAAAATACATCCCTCTTGCATCGATACACCGCTGCCATCGAGATTTTCATGCGTCAAAGGCGACGCAAAAGTCCTTTTCCCGGATGTTCTTGAAGGCGCACTTTGTAGCCGCCTTAATGTTGTCGACCGACCCGAAATACTTCCTTTTCATCGGAGTTTCCAGTCGCGGGAATAAGCAAAGTCTGGAGGGGGGACGTCCAGGCTGTAGGGAGGTGTAGGGATTGTGACGTCTGCCTTGGCCAGGTAGTCGCCTAGAACAAAGCTGGTAGTGCGCGGGTGCATTGACGTGATGCTGCTGCCTGTCCGTGGCGATGTTGGGTCGGACGCGTTGGATCCGACGTTTTTGTGCCTGGTGACACGAATTCGTGATGGACCTCGGATTTTTAAAAACACAATCGGCATTGATCTGATTTTTGATTTTGACTTCGTGATCTTTTTGGGGCGAGGGGACGTTGACGAGTGCCACTCGGCACTTAGCCTTTTCGCCGCCTTTTCGTCCTTCGTCGTTGATGTCTTCTCGACCTTCTACAAAGGCCTTGTGCCGTCGATAAACTTGCCTATCCGACAGACAATCATTCTTAAAGACACTCTTCAGCATTGGAACCGTCTCAGAAGCAGTCTGGCCGAGTTTAACACAAAACGTGATCGCCATGCGTTGCTCGACGGAGCGTTGCATTTCGAACTCTGACGCGTCACGAAAACGACTCTCAAGAAAATTGCTGTCCTAACCCTGCGGCAGCTCGCAGGCAACTGGAGTAAAAGACGGCTTCGTTTCCGATGCCCCCCCACCACCACCGGGCTAGAGGAGCGAGCTGGGAATACAGTCGCGTCGGAAAAAAAATCATTGACATTACTTTCCGGACAAACCTTGTAATTTATGCCTATGTGTCCGCTTGTCCTTGGAGCTGAACCGCAACACAGTCCCGTTGTCGGGCGTCTCTTTCCGTCCGTGAAGCGAGCTGACCTGGCTGGCGACGTCGCGTCACGTCGATGCCAATGGGGCGGCGCCATCTGTCAACGGAACGGCCCTGCCGGCGCTGTCGTTTCGAGTGCCGCATTCGGGCACGGCTCGTCATTAAAGGCTGTAAACCGGAGCCTCCCTATTAAAATCGCCGCCCAAAAGAAATTTACAAATATATTTGTAAATGAATTTATTTATTAATAATGGATTTCTAAGTTATATAACAATCATATCAAAAATTCCGTAACACATTTGAAGCTGTTGACAGGAAAGAGAGAAGCGTTAGGCTCCCACTTCGTTCCGTCATAAGGCCTGTGTAAAACGACAGGCGTGACGTCATGCATTCACTGCACGGGCATACGGGCGACCGAAGGCTGCAGGCTGGCAGCCTTCAAGCGTGGGCAGAGCGTGGGGCCTGGCGCCTGGAGTGAGTCTCACCAGATAGCATTTCTATGCAGCTCAGTGAGGTTCAACTAGTTGTTCAAAATCGCGGTAGGGGCGCTTCTCCCTTACGTATGTATCGGAAGAAATAGTGCCTAGAAATACAATACTATTTAAAAGCTAGCTCCTAATGAAATATCTTGATAAAACTGTGTCAAAGAACAGGTCCCCCTACTGTCCCTATAAATGAAAACCTAGTACTCCCCTCCGAATTGAGGGACCCCCCCTCCAAGCAATTAAACATTTGCAGCCTTCCTCATTTAGAAAAGCACGAGGTGCGACTGGCCGCTTCGCACCAGACGAGCTCCCCGGGTCGCGGCAGGCGTGCGTTTCCTTCGACGCCTGATTACGAGGCCTTCCTTTCATTTTCGTCTTCTGGCACAATAACTTAGAAGTATTTTAACTCGTGTCTGAATTACAGCTCCAGATAAAAATTATTGGTGTACTGTTTCGTACATTCCCAATGTTTATTTATATTTTTACATTGTTATTGGTAAACAAGAAACTTGTGATGTACCTGGCTTGTTGAGAATTAGGTTATCAACCGATAGATTGACGATATAGAGGAATTTAGAGAGAGAATTGAACGTAAACTTCCTCTAAAGAAATTTGTAAATTCTAATTGTACAAAGTGAGAAGGTACAATATATTGAAGTACATTGTAGAAGAAATTTAAATAAAGCTAAAAAATGAGAATTGAAGTGTTACTACTTTAAAAAAAATGAGTAGCAACAGTAATTGTTACAGCAGATGCAACAAGAAAAAATTGTTGGTAGAGTGCAACCTTACAATTGGCAGTGGTAAAACTATAGAAATAAAATGTTCTGCTCTCAGGTTAGAATAATAGACGAAGAGATGGAGATGATCATAGAATTTGGCGAATAGCATGGCAAAAAACGCTATCCAGAACAAGAAATGTGACACATTAGAACTGAAACTTGAAATATATTTCATGAACATTTCTGTGGATAAATATAACGTATGCATGCGAAACGTGAACATTGGTAAAGGGTGAAAAATCTAAATTTGGAGCTACAGAAATGACTAAGGAGGTACAGAAATGACTCCAAGGAGGCAGATCACGAGAAATAGCTGATTTGAACTGAAATCTAACGAACTGGTTAGAAAAGAAATACACATTAAAATGGGGAATAGTAAAAGGTAATTTGAGAGGGAAGACATTGAAAATTATTTGAGTTTCGATCATTGGACCGACGACACGCTATTCCAGAACATATTTGAAGAGATGCGGCAAAATAAATAGATTGAAAATGAATGTCTTATAAATCAGAATAAATTGACCATAAAATGAAGAGAACGGTTGAGAACCGGCGATTAGGACACAGTTACAAGGCAATATCTTTTGTAGATTATAAATTATTCAAACATTCTTTAAAAATTAGGTTTATCAGCAGCCACACTGCTACCCCTGAATCAACTCAACAAAAGAAAACTAGTGCTGCTTCCCACGCACATACTTTCTCGCTCTGCTTCTATACGGTCCTTATTGCTATTCCACTACTCCATAAACAAGCAAAAGTGTACTATACCAGCAAACCATTTCGGTACCGAGACCCGACAAACGAAACTCAAATTCAACGAACCGGCACTTATACCACTACGCAACACCAACACACCGCCTCTGTCGAACAGAGACATAAAAGAATAGAACCGACCTAGAAAATGGTAAATGCATAACAAAGAAACAATTGATACGATGGTAATACGCTTTACAAATAGAAGAAGAGAGATAAAAAATTGTTTAAAACTTAAAAATTTGAACAAATATATACAGACATTTCCACATTTATCGCAATTACTTATATTTTAGTCAAAACGTAATTTTATCATTAGGAGTCGGTAATTTTCAACATGCGAAAAACATGTCTTTCAAACAAGACCAAGAAAGGCAGCGATAAACCGCATTACGAAGTATTAGTAAGCCTAGAAATTAATAATAATTTCTAAACCGTTAGGGATTGTAAGTTTATCGCATGCCTTCTGTTTATATTGTATTACAATTTAGCGTTAAAATGCTCATAATTTTACTTAAATTGGTTCATACAGATATATACTAGACAACTGTTCATTTGACATGTCATACGCTTCAGAAATCGTATAACAGAGTTGAAAAATTGTTTAAAAGACGCAGTTAGGGAAAACACAGACAAGTCCTGTCTATTTATCTATATTGAATCTATTCGTGAGTAGAAGTATTTCAAATGATTTTCAATAAAGTATCTACACTCTTCAATATTTTTTTTCCTGCAACATCACATTCATCAAATTAAAATTCCCCTCGGGGAATCGAACTCGGTACCTTCCTTATTGAAGATCTCAACCCGAAGGTGCATTAACCAACCGCGCTACGAAACCGACTTGCGGAACAACTGCTTATATTTCAGCCAAAACGTACTTGTATCAGTTCTATCATTAGGAAGCCGGCAATTGTCAACATGTGAAAAACATTGTCTTTCAAAAAACATGACCAAGAAAGGCAGCGGTGAACTGCGTACTCCACATAATTTATCGGATGATCGGCATTTGGAAAATAACTACTGCGAGAAAGTGTGTGCCATTCTATAGCACCACTAGTTTATTTATATATTTACCTTCCCTTCTTTCACACGTGCAGAAAATTTAAAGAAAAAAATTTGGAGCGCTTTTTGAGAAAACTTTTTTTGTAAATTTGAAACTATTCGTTTTTCCAAAAAATGGTACATGACCTTATTTGAAGTGCTAATTTTGTACAACCGACTTCGTCTGAGGCGAAAATCTCTATCTTCAATTTTGCAGTTTTTAAACAGTTTTTTGCAATTTTCGAAAAATAGGGCCTATCAACGAAAATGATGCCTTCGTCATTCCCTTCAACGTTCTTCGCACTATTCAACAACAAAATATAATCAAAAAATTTGGAGCTATTTTTTTTAATTTATAAAATCTCAAAATGGGCTTCATGTAAAGTATCCTCAAATACTAAGATATCGGTTTCAAATTCAAGAGGCCTTGATACGAGTAAAAACCATCGGGAATATCAATTTTGAAGAAAATCGACTGAACGGTTTGGGCGCTAGCGTTGACCACAGACGGACGAAATGCCGTCAACCGATTTTGAAGTATGAAGAAGCAACAGATCATGGATTTTGGCAACACCACGAGAGAGGATTTTTTTTCTAAATTTAGCAACAGGTTTTATACACTTTTTTGTCACTAGACCCCTGCTACAAGAGATTTTCTGGCGAAAATTCCCCGTTTTCCGCTGCACGATTATATAACTTTCTCTTCTTACGAAGTATTCGTAAGGCGAGAAAGTAAAAAATGCTTAACCCTAGATTACAAAGACGACCTGTACCAAACGTTATTACAAAGATGTAGTCTAACAGACTATTTCAGGTTAAAAAAAAACTAAGTTTTACAACGAAATACTAACTGTAATGGATAGGACATGTATGTATGGAGTTACAAAATACATTTGAAAGGTTTTTACAGATACACCTAAAAACTTGACTCTAACAACAGACACTTGCTTGACGGTGTCCTCACATGGCTTTTGATAAGCGTCTGCAATGGAATCTCGACATCTCACATTTGTTATAATCGCCGACATCCAAGTATTATTGCTAAATTTTCAGAATAAAATTTAAATGCTACACGACAAGGTATTCATTATTCATTTTCGTATTCATTATTCACAATATTAGGCAATATAGAACCAAAGAACTAACATAATTACAAAGGCGTAGTCTACAGGACGACGAAAGAAAAGAATCACGTATATCGGAAATAGGCACAATCGCAACAATGCATGTTTTCATTGTTTAGTCCAACAATGAAGATACACAGAGTTTCAGAAACGGGGAGCGTCCACTTCTCCCTCTTAGCCGCCAAATTCTATCCCAAATATTAAAGATCCCTTCCGCCATTCACTTTCATTTAGAAAATGCAAAATCCTCATTGCAAACGATTAAAAAGAAAGCTTCCAAGAGAATTTTTTCAATCCCCCATTGACTCGAACTGATGAGCCTTTTCTCATGACAGATCATTGAAGCACGATATTGTATAATATATAAAACTAGAATATTATCTAAGTATATATCCATTACTATTATATTTATCTTATGCGGCTGCAGAGGGCCATTGGCCAAGCTAGAATAAATAAAAAATATATAAAAAAGAAACAGGAAGTAATGGGAAAGGAATAGGGTAAGCTTTCGACGCCAGTATTCTAGGGTTGTAACCTAGCCTTAACACACAATGAGACGAAGAGAATATATCAAATATTTAAGGTTTTAGATGTTGAAACGAATTTACATTAATTACTTCTACAAAAACAGCAAAATATATTCAAGTAATGTTCATATCCAACAAGATTATTTGCAATCTCTTGCCCACCATTTGAACATAAGTAAAGGTACAAGTCTGATTATCTGATTTTGAAACCAGTCTGATTGTGATACTTTGCACGAATTTGGGCCGAAGACTGTACAATTTCTTTATAAAAAAAGCATATCTAGCTGTAATAAAAGATTTAATTTTAAAAATGAAGTATATAAATTACTGTTGTAAACGTATATTTATTTTATATAAATATTAATTAATAGTTCCATATATTATAGACAACCAGGAAAATAAAACAATTACCGGCTGCTCTGGCCGCTAGTTTTCCGTGGTTTCTCCGATCAACACCAGACGAATAATGGAGCAGTACCCCAACAAACAGGCCACGGACTGTGCGTGATCTTTCCTTCCTCATCCTGTTCCTACCCTCGCCCTTTACTTGCACACACTTATCCTAATATACATTACAGAACCACACATGCCGGGAGACCGGTCGGGAGCTTCAAGCTTGTCCCGGCTGGGGCGGTGCCTCGCTGGTGGGAGATACTTGGATGAGGAAAAACTCTGCTAACCGACGGTAAGTCGGAGCCTTCTCTTGCCATCCAGCGGTGAAAGATGGCCCCATCTCCCGAGCGAAACTGCACTACACTTACGGGACTAATGACCTTTGTAGTTAACGCGCCCGGAATAACTGGCAATCAATCGATCAGTCTAGAGTTGCTGCCCACTGTGGCGTGGCGCGGCGTGGGGCTCGGTCGTGGCTGGGCGGCCGGGCCGCATGAATGATGCATGGCGCCGGCCACTGCCTCCCCCGCGCGCTGCTCGCCGCCGCCCCACTCGGCCACCAAGGGTGGACGGGGTGGGGCGACGGGGGATGAAGTAATGTCGCTCTGAGCGACAGTGCCAGAGGAAGACGTCAAGCGGGTGTGATTTGGCTTGGGTGATATAACGGTTAGCGTATCGGGCTGTTATACCCAAGTTAGCGGGTTCAACGCCGTGGATGTTTAAGGGTGAAAAAATCCATCGTACGCCTTCCTTCGGAGGGGAAGTAAAGCCGGCTGTCGCATGTTGTAGGTTTACTGCATGTAAAAGATCCTCAAGCCTAATAGAAGCCTCTGAGCTAAATTCGCCTGTTCTGTCACCCGAGCGATACCTTCTTTTTCTGCTGGATGGTGAAAGGAGCGTAGCGGAATTTGCGTGGTCACACGGAAGAGCAGGCCTCATGACCAGAGTCTCGCTACGTAAAATAAGACAACATTGAATTGAACTGAAATCAGTCCTAGCTAATATGAGTGAAAGAGGGTTCTCGAGCTCCGACGGATATAACGCCGACCTAATGGCGTGCTTGCGGGGTTTCCTACTCTAGGTATCGTCCGCAACAGAGCACTGCCCCATCCGATACGCTCCAAGTTCCCCACTGGTATTCCGATATGTGTGGTGCATGTAAGTGTGTTGGTGTTTGTGTGTGTGTGTGTGTGTGTGAGGCGAGACGAGAGGTAAATGATGACGAAGGGAATATCGTAGGGAATCTGTAGATCGATGTAGGGAATCTGTAGATGATGACGAAGGGAATCTGTAGATCGTTTGTTAAGGTAATAATAAATAATAATAAGGGATTAATCGGAGAAACTACGGAACGCTATCGATTAGAGCAGCCGACCGCTATAATTCTCCTCAGACTGGCAGAATTCGACCCTGCTGAATAGCTTGTATTGAAACCCCCCTTCATCCGATCTCGAATTATAGGACTTCCCGCTCAGAGTGGCAACAGCTGTTACACGGGGCTCCCACTTGGATCTTAGATGGTAGAAAGTTATTCAGTGTCATCAATAACGAATACTCTGACGTTAATCGTAAATCTAATATGAAAAACACATCAAGATAACAAAAACCTTTTCTCTTCGTGACAACAGGTGACAAAAAATTGTTGGTCCTATTGACTTCAGTCACAGATTATTGTGTGAAAATATTTAAGTATGTTTGGATTGGCGTCATCCTGTTACGAGACTCTGCTAATATGGTGGTGTGGTGAATACCTTCGCAATATTGAAACAGACCCTGAACTTTTATCGACGAAGAAATTAAAATGTTTGGTATAAAGTCAACGACTTCAAGAATACGAAAACTCTAAGATGGTGGTTGTGCTACAAATTATGCAGCATATAGGCTCAAGGAAACTAAATAGCATGAACTAATTCAACAGTTAACCACAGTTTCCCTTTAAAAATCTTTTTTCTTAATGAATAATCTAATACATTACGAAATTTTATATTTACGAAAACCAATCATTAGCCGTATAAATAACAGCAAAACATAGAACTAGAACTTAAATGCGAAAGTTTTTTCAATAACTCACACAGGCTTAGGTGGCTCAGAGTATCAACTGATGCCACGTGCAGTGTCCTCTGACCGGGAGGTCCTGGGATTCGAGTCCCAATGGTGTCATTCAGCAGGCGTCTGGAGTGCAATTCTAGCAGCCGGCTGCATTCATCGTTAGTTTTCCTGCGGTTTCTTCGAACAACACCATGCGAATGCCAGAGTAGTACCCAAACATTCGGACTTCGTACCGCTCGCGATCTTGCAATCAGGTTCCCCAGATTCCGGCGATACCCAGATTGATAGCCTGAAGGTGTAGGTTTGGCTCTTGGTTTCGTCGTGGCAGTGGCCCGATACTCTGAGCAAAGAGGAGGGACTTGTTCCCGGAGGCAAAGGAGGGACTTGTTCCCGGCGCAAGTGAGTGGCGCATTGTTTTGACTCCAGTACTACCCTGGATAGCTAGTAGCTCTGAACTGGCAGAGTGGCCCGCTACCCAGGTATTGTATGGGGAGGTTGCCGCGAAGGCAAATTGGGTTCCCGCCGGATCCGGTTACCAGCCCGTAGGCGTACTTGTGCTCCGTCGGGGGGTTAGGGTAAGAGCTAAAGCTTAGGGACGAACCCCGCGGTGACAGGTGTGCCCACGCGGGGTGTCACGAGCTCGCGATCTTTCCTTCCTATTCCTTGTCCTAACCTCACCCCTTACTTACTCTTAAGTTTTACGTGCACTACACTACCATACAATACCGGAAATCAGACGGGAGATTACAACTGGTTCGGTGCCTCACTAGTGAGAGACACTTGGTTCGGGGAAAACCTCGCAATCTGACGTGTAAGTCGGCGCCAGATTCACCACCTAGCGGGGCAAGATCACCTTCACCTCCCATCATAAAATACGCACGGAGCTAATGACCATTGCAGTTGACGCGCCCGGAATCACCAATCTATGGAATCGATAGCTCTCGAAATCGATCTTCAGTAAAGAGTTGAAAACTGTATCGCGGGAATAAATGAAGGAAACTGGGCCCCTCAAAGCCTAGTTGTCGAGGAAGAGCCAATGGCGGATGCCCCACGAAGGGATAGGAAAGCGAAATTTGGAAATCGGGACGTCAAAAGGCTGAGACGCGATGATGTATGAACCCCCCTCCTCCAGAAGCCAATGATACATATTCAAAAATGTAGCTTTTACTAATTTTATTTACTTACAATATTTAATGTATCAAGTGTTAGCGTTATAAATATCAAATATAAGTCGACAAACTAAAATACATTTTATATTCAGCATAAATGGAAAATTCTTTATAAGAAAATAGTGGTAGTGTAGTGCATGTAAGACTTAAGTTTGAGTGTAAGGGCTGAGGTTAGGACAAAGAATAGGAAGGAAAGATCGCGAGCTCGTGACACCCCGCGTGGGCACTCCTGTCACCGCGAGGGTTCGTGACATCCCACACATGATCTTGTTCTACCAGGGCGAACACGTCCTCAATGAGCCCCTCCCCCTCAGAATGTACCTCTGCAATTTATTGTTGTGTATTACAATACCAAATATTCAATTTTTAAAAAAAATTCAATGTAATATTAAAAGTAAATATAGAAACGGATATTCACTACAATCTAAATGTACGGTTTGTAACTTTTCATTTATTGCAAAACTTTACAGTTAATAAGGGTAATGGTAATAATGGTAATCAATTTTGTGATACTGCATAAAATGAACGATTTTCTTAATATCGTTAATGCATTGGTCTGAATTTACTGAGTGGCAATTGCTTTAGAAACCCAAGATTATTCGTGTTCACAGACAGACATTTTGCAATAATAAATGTTTATGGTATCAAGTACCCCCAAAACGTAAATTCTGATTATACAACGTTTTAGAAGGAAGTATTCACTAAAGTACGTATATATGCAAGGGTTATCCATTACAACACTTCCTCTTTACTACGTAAGTAGTAAGTTTGGGTCTTGTTATTTTGGTTGTCGTATTGATATTAAGTTTCAATAAATTGTTCCTTGCTATTTCTTGATGATCATGCATTACGTAAAAATAGTAATTTAAAAGCCATTGTACTTCCTTTTCATAATTTTATTAGCTTGAAACGCTTCGAAAACTATTTCATTCTTATCATCGGGTTGTAACGGTTAAAAATGTGGTTTAATATATTAAATAAACATAATTAAACATAAATTTAATAGAAAATGAATTAGTAACTTTATGCGACTAGAAGAATCAACGAATTGGTTTTACAAGATTTTTGAAAATGTTATAATTAGTAGGCCTATATTCATAACAAAATACCATGATTAAAAAGTTATATTTGGCCTAAATAGCTAAGAAAACGCTTTTCAATTATTGAATAAAATTCAACAATAATTACTTCACGGCTTAATATTACTACAAATATTCAAATACAATTTTGAAGTCAAAAGCCCTTCAGAGAAAATATATGTGTTTCGTTTTTATTTATTGTATATGTACGTCAGAAAATTTCATATAGAATGGAATATTCCCCACTAAAAGAATTCGAATTCTATAATTCATAATTCGAATATGACAACTCTCACGAGTGCAGAATATTGCGGTCATTCCGTGCGTACATTTACATCCATATTTACTGTTACACACAATTGAAACGTTTTTCTTTTTACATCAGCTCTCGTCTGCTCCCGACATGTCGAGGTGATTATCATTTGACAGCTGTCGCAGTTGTAAACACGGTATACCGTGATTTAATTTCAAACCTGCCAACGAAATCAGCCGTTTTCAGGAAACGTCTTTGAATTCAAGATACAATTCTATCCCGCACGTTCTAAATTACGTATGCTTCAGCGTATTCTATAAAATAATATGAACAAAAATTTACGTAATTTCGCAGACAAATGATTTTCTATAGATTTCTCACAACAGTTTAACTACAAATTATTTCAGAAGTCCAGAAGAATGTGCTTATGGAAGACAAATTCAGCATCCTGCTAAAAATCACCGGAAAGGTGATGCCTTCTTTGAATATACACGACAAAACTCACAAATAATAGAATGAAGGTAATTAGTGGGTAAATAACCACATCCCTGAATCAATTCAGATTAAAACTACGTTAGCCAATATCTGTGACGGCAGTTCACAAACTGCATGGCATATTTCCGAATCAAACTTTATGTTCCCTTCAGTCTGTCAGCGACGCTTCGTGTCTCGAACATGTGCAGTTTTGCGAGCGATGTTCCTGTAAGATTCGGACTGCGATGATATAAAAAATAATACAATACATACAGTTTGTATACCTGACCTGTTTATCAGAGAATGTTAACATTGTGTCATGTTGACTGCAGTCTCTACCCGACCTGCTGCATTAACCCAAATATTCATATTCCCACCAAAATGGAGTAGTCAGCTTCAACTTTTTTCTTACTGCAAATATTTATATTGCGAATTTTATTTCGTTAATAGACAATTCTAATTAATCATATTGTTAATAGGCATTTTAAACGAAACATACAAGTATGTTTTGGAATTCCTAAATGCTAAATGTTGATTTAGACGAGTTGGAGAAGGGTGGCTCAGAGTCATTGTTGTCTGCAAAACTGAATTAAAACGGCAGTGAAAATAACTTACTAATATGCCCTTTAAATAAAATTATTTCTTTTACTCTACCATCAAAAATGTACTCTTTTCACGTGAAGTGCACATTATCGTCTTTATTACTTTTCCTATATAGGAATCTGAGACGAGTTGGCTGCATTTACGGCTGTTTGCTTGTGTTTTAATTTGACATTTCATCAGACTTTGTCTTCTTTTCATTCTGTAGGGTGTCCAACTTCCTTCTGGCCATCTTCTTGCGTCTATTATTTTTCTTATACTGTAGATATTTTATAAAATATGTACATTAGAACGTCGACAATCCGGATTATTGGGATCGGTCTCCTTCCATATTATCAAATTATTCGCTTTTTTTTCAACCGATAAAAAAGAGAGACGTCATCAAAATAAAAAAAATTAAAACATCTCTAATTCACTATGATGGTTACAGAATAACAATTTGGTACATCAATATTTTATTAAAATTATTCAGACTTGTTAACGCTTTCAACCAAATGTGTGCATACACTCTATACTCACTTCATGCACTTCTTCGTGCCAGACTCTATTCCAGATTATCGACGGGCAGGATTTTTGACATCCAAAGCTCTGACGCTTTATGGTATTGCCAATCAGATTACATGCTGTCACTTCGCGAATTTATTTTTCAAATAAAAGTGTTCCTTAAAAATAGGAGAATACAAAATTTGGGGGTAGTAATAGACTTAACTAAACTATCAGGTTTTAAATTTTATCATTTTTTAAAATTAAAAGTATATCTAAGGGCAGATCCATCAAAACAAAAATATTAACATTCGGAGAACAACTAATTAAGAATATACATAGTAGGCACAAAAGTGAATACTAATTAATAATCTGTAACTTGTTTTTCATGTAATTTAAAGTTGTATTTTAAATATAAGTGTTATATAACGGAATTATGAATAGTTTAACATAAAATAAAAAAATAAACCTATATTTCATAAATGTAAATAATTTATGAAATATAAGGTATTATTAGCATTTAGAGATTCTGTAGATATAATGTACAAATTCGATTGAAAATTTAGCATATACGAAAACAAGAAATACGACGATGTAAATTTCAACAATTATCCTACATCAACACCACAGCTTATGATGAAATATTATGGAAAACAAAATGTAATAATGATTACATTTTAACGGAAATCAAAATTCTGTAATAATAAATTAGAGGAGGCAAGAGAAATAAGGTTCGTCACTTCGAAATAAATATATTTTATTCACGAGCAAATAACATGTATTTTGCACTAGACTTTGTCAAACTTTATTTTATCTAATACTATTAAGAAAGGAATACGAGAAAGACTTAATGTATATGATTACTAATATTGTACCTAATTATTCAACACTGACATAGCTTCAATAAGTAATGTAAGGCAAACAAAGTTACAAAATTGCAAATATAAATATTTAAATATTATTAAAAAACTTTGTAGTAGTAATAAATATATTTTACTAAAACATGTTTACGTTCTCCAGGCTAATGAAATATGACGTTAATTTACAAATATGTGTATTCTAATTTATTTCATGCCAAGACCAATAATATTAATTCCAGTCGATTTATTATCATTTCATTATAATTATTAATTACAGAAGTAATAATGGGTTCGATGTTCACAATTAAAAGCTAACATGGACAATCAACAAAGTTTAAATATCATTTTCATAAATATTAATCCATTTGCTCTGCATAGGACCTTTACGATATTACGCCGAGTGGCTGAGATTTAAAAAAGCATCACACTCTCAGAGAAACATAAATCCCATTTTCGGAAGACCATAAACCCCCTTCAACTCAACACATTTCACCGCAGGTCAACGGCACCGCCCCCTCGCAACCTGCAACCCACCCTAGCCATTTTTTTGAAAATTTTGAAAATTTGAAAATGTGCCAGGGGCTTCATGTAAAGTACCCACCAAAAGTTAAAATATCGGTTTCAAATTCCAGGAGACCCGACATCAGCCAAATCGATTGGGGAATATCAATTTTGAAGAAAATCGGCTGAACGCTTTAGGCGCTAACGTTGATCATTGACGAACGGACGGACGGACGGACACACTGACGGAAGGACAGACGGACAGACAAACAGAGAGACAGACAGACACAGACAGGCGAAGGGGCATTTTGTCGTCAATCGAGTTTTCGGCATCAAGAAGCAAACAAACGGATTTGGGCTACACCACGAGTTAGAGGATTATTTTTCTAAATTTAGCAACAGGATTTATCCTCTTTTTCTTTACCAGACCCCAGCGATAAGAGTTTTTCCGGCGAAATTTCGCCGATTTCCGGCGTACGATAACATAACTTTCTCTTCTTACAAATTATTCGTAAGGCGAGAAAGTAAAAAGCATCACACTCTCAGAGAAACCGAAATTCCATTTCCGAAAGATCAGAAACCCTTTTCAACTCAGCACATTTCACCGCAGGTCAAAGACACCGTCCCGAGCGCCGCGCGTAAACAGAAAAAAAAAACCGAACGTCCTCTTACCGGTCGGCGGCGTGGAGTGGCGTGGCGTGGCGTGGAGTGGCGAGGCGTGGCGTGGCGAGGTGTGGCGCGGGCGCGGGCCCAAGTTCGCTTCCAGGGCAGCGCGGTGACTGCGGCAGCGGCTGCGGCGACGCGACCGCGCGACAGGGTCGAAGCGGACTGGCGCGCGCGCGCCCGGCGGCGGCGGCGGCGGCGGCGGCGCTGCCGGGTGGAGGGGGTTGGGGGTGGCGAAGCATCGATCGGGCGGCCGCCGACTCCTCGCGAGTCGAATCGCTCGCCCCGAAGCCCGCCTTTCCCCCTGCCGAAAATAAGATCGACTCGGACGCGACGCCGCGCCCGTGGGACCCGCGAAAGGGGCTCAGGGCATCCACCGATGTCAGGGAGGTTCTAGGTTCGAGCCCCGACGGTGGCAGAATTTTCGACGCTAATCAGTAGAGACCGGAAAACATGTAGTATTAAACGTCGAAATATGTACATAAATATGTAATGAAAACAGTAAGAATATGTAATAAATATGTAAAATCGGATATAATATGTAATATCAAAATTCTCTATTTAAAAACCATTTACTTAGCAAGAAATAACATTTAGAAAAACTGCTCACTTTACATCATACAACATCCTCATCAGTAGTAAAAGTGTAATTTATTGTAATCCAGGACCGTAATTTAGCAGTTGGACTAATCGCAATAGAAGCCATGGCACAAACTGGCGAGATCTACGACCAGCAAACATACACTGTGGCGGGGTATCGAAGTGTTATATGTCGACGATCGCAATTTTTTCTCGGAAATTAAGGTTACAGATCACGAAACGCAATGTCAGTGATATTTTGGACACCCAGATTTCGCCAATAATGTAGAAAAAATGCTGATTTTAAAAAAAATACATCTTATCATAAAAAATATGGAATTTAACTGAAGAAAATTGATAAAATAAGAAAATATATTGTGAAAACAGCAAAATATGTAATATAGTACTAAATATGTAAAAATATGTAATGGAAAATTCGATATTGTGTTAGGAGGGCGATAATTTGCCAAGATTACAATTTTGAGAACGGTAAGTAGAAAGACCAAAAATATGTAATTACATAAAAATCCGGTCTCTACTAATCAGATAGCAAGGTCGAGTTCTTTTGCTGTCTGGAGAAGAATTCTAGCGGCTGGCTTCTCAGGTCGGTGGTTTACCGTGGTTTCTCTGATCAATACCAGGCGAATGCCGGAGCAGTACCCTAACAAACGGATCATGGACCGCGCGAAATCTTTCCTTCTTCTGCCTTGTCCAATCTTCTCCCCTTACTTATACACATTTACTCTTACAAGCACTCCATTACCACATGCGGGAAGTTTAGAGCTTGGTTGACAGCTTAGAGCTTGTCGTGGCTGCTGAGAGATTCCTGGGTGCCGACCTACGTCCAGCGGGGGAAAGTCACCACCACCCCCGAGATATACGCACGTTTTACACTCGCCGGCACTTATGGCTTCAGCAGTTAACGCGCCCGGAACCTCCACTCAATAGATAGTTTTTGCACCCTCGAACGTGAAGCACTAACGATCTTTTGCGCGTGCGCAGATGCACTACATTGGGGAGTTTTTGCCACCTCGAACGTTGAGCACTATCGATCTTCTGCGCATGACCAGATGTACTAAACTGATGCGAAACTTGAACAGGGCATGAGCAGAAAATCGATAGTGCTTCACGTTCGAGGGTGCAAAAACTCCCAAGTGATGCAAAACTTGCACTGCGCGTGAGCAGACGATCGATAGTACTTAACGTTCGAAGGTGCAAAAACTCCCTACTCAAAACTGGTGGTGACGGGAAACGGGCTGCAGGGAAATGAAGGAAGACACGAGGCGAAGTCCTTGGGAGATGACGGATCGCACTCACTTGAGATTGATTGATTGATTGGTGTTTCCGGGCGCGTTCAACTACTTAGGCCACTATTCCCGTAAGTGTAGTGCGTATTTTTGCCCGGGAGGTGGCGATGATCTTTTCCCCGCTAGATGGCGTGATCTGGCGTCGACCTACCGTCGACTAGCGGGGCACCGCCCCAACCGGGACAATCTGTACGCTCCCGACCGGTCTCCCGGCATGTGTGGTAGTGTAGTGCATATGTTAGTGTAAGTGTGTGTGTGTGTGTGTAAGAAGAGAGGATAGGACAAGGAAGAGAAAGGAAATTTTGCGCGCGGTCCGTGGCCCGTTTATTAGGGTACTGCTCCGGCATTCGCCTGGTGTTGATCGGAGAAACCACGGAAACTACCGATCAGAGCAGCCGGCCGCTAGATTTCTCTTCCAGACAGCGACTGAATTGGACCTAGCTGACAAGCTCGAACCTAGGACCTCCCGGTCAGAGGAACTGCAGTGACATCAGGTTGATGCACTGAGCCATCTCTCCCGGTGCACTCACTTGGGATTGGCATGATGTTCGCTCTGACGATGTCTGTCACTGCTGATGATTTGTTTCTCTGTGGAAGATCATCTCTTCGTCCGACCGTAGAAATGGGAATGAAATGAGTAGGAGACGAAATGTTTTTTCCGGAAAGAGATTTGCTCACCGTCCGGACTAAAGAATGGGAAAGAAATGAGGTTTGGAAAGATAGCTCAGGATTTGTGAAACTGCAAAGAAGAGGCGAAAGCCACGAGACGAAATCCTAGAGAGATGTTTGACAGATGACTAACTCATTTGGGCGTGGTTTGGCGTGCGAGTCCCCTCAGGCGCAGTCCTTAGAGATCAAGGACAAGGGGACGCTTTGGGGCAAATGATTAGCCCTTCGCCAGGCCCGTCGCGTAAGATTGGGAATGCGATCAGTAGAGACCGGATTTTTATGTAAATACATATTTTTTCCTTTCTCCTTAGCGTTCTCAAAATTATAATCTTGGCGAATCGTCGCTCTCCTGACACAATATCCAATTTTGTCGGTAAATATTTATACATATTTTGGACTATATTACATATTTTGCTATTTCCAAAAAAAAATATTTATTCTACTAATTGTCCTGGATTATTATTAAATTTTTTTGAAAAGAAATATTTTCCAACAAACCAGCATTTTCCCTTCATTACTGGTGAAATGTGGGTGTGAAAAGTATCATTTTCGCCACATTCCGTGACCTTTAACCTTCATTTCCTAGAAACTTTGGCGATCGCTGACGATTAACACTTCGATAAGAATGTTGCACGCTGCCATGATTGTTTGCTGGTCGTAGTTATCAGCACTTCTATTGCATCTAGTCTGGCTCAAGGTGCATATCACCTTGCTTATGCACCTTGGTCTGGCTGCTAAACAACGGTCCTGCATAACAATAAATGAATCTTTTACTACTGACGGGAAAGTTGTATGTTGCAAAGTGTGCATCAACTTGTACTCTACAAATGATTTTTAAAACGTTTGTATTATTTTTTAATTTTCTTTAGGAATTATTTATGAAAGTAATTTCGTATTATGAAAATATGATTTATAATTGAGAGTATTTTTATATTACATATTATATCCGATTTTATATATTTATAACATATTCTTAATGTTTTCATTAAATATTTATGTAGATATTTTGACATTTAATATTAGATATTTTTCTGGTCTCTAGTGATCAGGTTGGGGAAGCAAGTATTATGTGCAGCCTTCAAAAATTTCTTTAAAGTAGTGCTCCGGCATCCAACTGAAACTAATGGTGCACATACTTTCTCGCATTTTGTGTAACTGCTTCACAATATTTTACTTCCACATGAACCTGCAAAGGGGTTTTCAACCAATACAATTTTGTTCCGCACCGAGACTCAAACTCACCGAGTTAACTCTATTCTTACAAGAAATTTACAGAAAAAATTTGGAGACATTTTTGAAAAAATTTTGAAAATGTCCATGGGCTTCATGTAAAGTAACCCCAAAATTTAAAGAATGTATTTTTGAATCGCAAAGCTTCGAGTGAAGCCAGATCTATCCAAATTGAAAAAAAGCCTACGTATGGTTTAGGCGCTAATGATGTTCACAGACGGACGGACGTTTTAAAAAACACTTTTTTTTGTAACGCGGACCCCATAACGTTTATTTCCGTTGAAATCTTGAAGTTGATTTTCAGCAGCATTACATAACTTTATCCATACTACTTATATACGTACGTATACGAGAAGTAAAAATGTCCTCCCCACCCACAACTACTGTACACGTTTAATCTGTAATTTCTCTCAAAATGCGTGCCTAATCTTACATCCCTTACATTCTAGCAAACCTAGTCGAGTTTCTCACCCGGCAGAAGTAGAAATCCAGACAAGTTAGATTGTGTGAAGTACGTGTTAGTTAAAATTTGAGTATTCTAGTCACGAGCATCGACACGTTTTCTTTCTAATCACGTTCGCCCCCTGCTCTTCTGTCCTTTTCCTTCTGAATAAGATTGATTAACCAGCGAGAAGTCAAAGAAGTAAGGGAATACTCAAGCAAAGTTGAAGTTTAAATTGCAACAATGATTAAATCCAAAGCTCATATCTAAAGAAATATATCATGCAAGTATCCAAACTATTATAACTGCATTTTTAGTATTTTCGTCTTTTCTAATAAATTTTGTCACATTTAGTAGTAAATAGTGCAAATTATCTGTAATTTAAAAATGTAATCTTTACAAAAGATAATTTATTTTATTACATGTCGTCGGTATATTATTTCTTTTTACTTTCTCGTCTTACTATGTACTTCCTAAAGTTAAAGTACTGTAATGCCACGGTGGAAAATTGCGATTTTTCGATAATCTCTTTCAATCGATCCCTGGTAACGAAAAAGTGGATTAATCTTGTTTATACAGAGTGTCCGGGGAGGAAAACGTCGAAACTTCAAAAATAAGCTCTTAAGACAATTCTAAGCGTATTTTGTCTAATACACTACAAGGATATTTCTAATGGTGGATCCGCAATAAGCACTCAAAAGTTGGTTTGAAAAATTGATTTCTAGGCAAAAATTTGGATTATAGAAGTATAGAAACACTTCAGAAACATATGAGTTGGTTATTATTTACAAAAGAAATTAATATATTTGTTTAGAAAGAAAAATTAAGCAAGAAATAAAAAAGCACACAATTTACACAATTCGACTGTTTTTTTATTTCTTGCTAAATTTTTCTGTGAGGTGAGCATCATAAAATGTCCTTCTCTAGTTTGGAGTATACGAATAGAAGCGACAAAATTATTGATAACCACATCACAATAGAAAAAATAAATTTATTTAAATTTTTAATTGCGAATATTAATAATTATGATTATACTAATTAAAAGAAAAAGTTTTCACTTAATTCTTCTAAAATTAAGTGTTACTAAGAATAAAATTCAGAAACATAAATTGTACTACAATCACCCAAATTGAACTTCATTCTTTAAATTAATCTGGACTAAACTGAATACATATTAAATATTTTAAAATTTTCTTAAAAATAGTCCAACATTTTTTTCATGAAATAGAGCAATGTACACTTGTAAAAATGGCGTCGGTTTAATTTTCGTTGAAAGCTTTTCGAAATTCAGAGTTTTTGGAACATTTTTCGACGTCTTCCTACAATGATGGTATTGACGATAGAGATATTTTTTCATGGTAAAATAAATTTTTCAAAATTAGATCATTGATCGCAGGGGACAATAGTTATTTTTTACTTATAATGCTTTTTATGTTTAGAAATGTCTTACCTCTTTTTAATTGCGTTATTTTCGAAAGTTCTGTTTACCACTGGATTTGGAGCGTAGAGGAAGCGAAGTTAATAACGAGCTTTACCCTAAAGAAGCTCCTTAGTAAATACATCGGCCGAAGTTACGTTGTGTACAGGAGTATAAATCAATTAAAGCAAGCACTCCAACAACGTTTACATTTACTTGCAAATCCAAAGTAGTACAAGTAACGTAGCCAACTCGTCATATATAGACCAAATACTCCGAAAACAAGTTGATAGTTCACGGTGAGAGGGATGTTTGTTGTTCGCAAGCCGTTTCCTTGGCGAGCGACCTGGGGACTGCTCCATCCTCGGCTCCGGTGTGGCGGGGAAGGGGGGAAGGTCGCCACCCCGACAGCGCCTGCCGCCGGCCGTATGTAAATTGCGGACCAAATAATCCCTTGAAATTTTCTCGCCAACTAACTTACTTTTTTCAATTCTACATGTAAACTGCGGACCAAACCTACCCAGGTAAGGAAAATGACTAGTTGATAAGCTCGTTAGGGGGTCCGCCGCCACCGCCACCGCTACCGACACCGCCGCCGCCGCCGCCGCCGCCGCCGCCGCCGCCGCCGCAGCCGCAGCCGCCGCAGCCGCCGCAGCAGCCGCCGTCGCCACCGCCACCGCCACCGCCGCCGCCGCCGCCGCCGCGCTCCTGTCCAGCTCTTCCTTGTGCCTTGTTGAAAATCTTCCACACTCGCCCTTCTACCAAAGCGAAAAGCAATGAAAGCACTAGAAGAGGGTCTAAATTTCATGTTCAGCATTATATAACATTAGCTGAGAAAAAGGAAGACTCTAAAAAAGCAAGATAAGCAGAATTCATTCTATCAAAGAATGATTCAGTTGAACGAAAACCAACTTTAACCAAACCCTATTTCGAAAGAAAGAAGTCAGCCCTTAAACCGGACAATTTGGGAGTTGTGTTTTAAAAATAATGGCTAAGAAAATGTTCTTCGAAAATAAAATGTCACCCTCCTCTTTTATCTGGAAGGGAATGATGTGGTCGGTCCCTAATTTACGAATGCCTTTCTCTGGGTTTGTCACCAATTTACATATGGGTTAAACTCTATTCCCCTCTGGTCCCCAGCAATACGCCGACGCTCCGTAGGCTTCCACGGCCAGAGCAATGTGAAGAAGGCTCGGATGTCCGATGGCGCCGCCTCGAGAGCAGTGATGCCGACGCTTCGACCAGTCCTGAAGGCCATGGTGCGCCGGTTGTTTTCAATTCATTGATATTTGATGATAGATTAGTTACAAACTTTACATACGTATTGATGCCTTAAGTAACTTATTATTAACTTACGACTATTACAAATGGGAGAGAGTTCCCATATGGGTCCTCTAATCAAGTTCGAATTATGGTAATTTGATGAAAAATTAGTTATAGGGGTATTTGTTTTTAATTCTGGTCCGATGGACAGAATTTTTACTGAGTCTGAAAGGTACCACGGAGGGAATTTGAGTTAAACTGGAGTAAAAGTTTGTGGAAAGATAAGTAATGTGCTGTGATAACGGTTCCAGGTTAAATTCCTTATCGAGTTGGAGGTTGGAAACGAACCATGGGGCGTGAGTTATTGTTCTAAGGAACATAACACGCCGTGAATACGCTGAAACGGCGGCATCAGTGCCCTCCACGCAACGTCCGACAGCCGAGAGCTTTCACAGGCGAAGGCAGACAGTGAAATATATTTAAATATCATTTAAGTCAACATATGAGATTATAAATCGCAGTTATGTTTTAATCATAGACAGACTCTCCAATTTTATTTGTAAAGATATTTTCTATCAACGCTATTCTTCTTCGTTGTACCTGCAAATTAACTGGAACTAAAAGTATCATTATAGTTGCTCTTTTTCCGCAACATCAATTCTTTCTTCATTAATGGAGAGTGAATCCGCCTGGAATCTTCTCTGGCAACGCTACGTTCACATTGCTACCCTTTCGAAATATTAATCCAACTCGTTGCCATATTTCCCTTCCACCACATTCCGCATTCCGAGAGTTTCTTAAACTTACGACGAACATAACCTTTAAAAATATCATTCGTAAAATTCTTATTGCTTTGAAGTTTCAATCTTCTTAGGTTTCGCGGAAAAACTTCTTCGAGGTAAAACTAAAAAATGTAAAAAAGCCATTTTTAGAAGATAAACTAAAAACAAACGTAATTAACAGATGTTACCTGAAAAGGTGTAAGAAGTTCTTTTTAAGTAAGCTCTTTTTTTTGTTTCATGCATCTTGAATATCCACGACAAAAGATTAAATACAAAAGTTTTACTTAAAGTGTTTGATTTTTCATTCTTTTATTTAAATTTACGTAATTTAATTTATATTTATCTTCATTTATATTTTTAATCCATTTTTCTTCCTTCTACAAAGTTTGAAGATTGAGCTAAAAGTTTTGAATGAATTTCAGTGCGAGAGTCAGGATCTTGCTATTTGATTTGATAGATTTTTGCAAAAATAAGCAGAAAAAACTTGTACGGGACATAGAGGGAAAAGTATAATTTTGTACGTTTTCTTGAGCGTAAGAGTCGTTACCTCCTTACCATAATAAACAGTACAATGATCAATAAAGGTACCAAAAAAGAGTGGTTAGCAAAATTTAAAAACTAGAAATTTTCGCTCCTGAGTAAAATAAAACTTACTTGTATTGATAAACAAACAACAGGTTTGATTTGAAACTTGTTATACTAATATCAAATTCAAATGAATTACTCGCATGTCGATCAGGATTTCGTCTATGTAATCTAGAAGATGCTCATGCTGAAGTTGCCCTTTATCTTACTTCTGGTTGCTCAATTGTTCCCTCACAAAAACATCATCATAGAGATTGTTATAACTTTTTTAAAACCTGGTTTGATAACCAAACCCTTCTATCATGATAATCTCTTTCTTCTTCATGGAGATTATCATGATTTTACAAAAACTCTTAGTAAACATCGAGCATCAGATTACTCGATAGAAGTTCGTATGAACTGCACCAAAATCCAGACGACAATCAGTGATGACTTTCTCACCCTAACATCACGCTTTGGAAAAAAAATCTTAGAAATATCATATTTTCACGTTGCCTAGAAACAAATTGTTGTCAGTCGTTATTAGAAACATTCAAATATTTCCGAAACACTGGAAACTACTGGAAAATTTCATTCTCAAGGTTACCAGCAAACAAAGTGAAAAGGATATACAAATCGATCACCAAATTGTATGGGGCCGTTCTGTTCGAAGACTCAAAGGTGGAGAAATAATGTCACTTCAACGATTCTTACATTGTGCCATTTAAGTTCTAGCGACAAGGTTACGATCCGGACCAATGTTATGCCTGCATTTTCAGGATTTCGGGCGTACTAAAAACCACTGTCGACGCCAAACACACGACGTAAGATGCACAGAACCACATCATTGGTCGAAGCATCCGTTACTCAAAGATGAACCACCGAAATGTGTCAACTGCGCGTCCATCACTCTGCAAGCCAATCATAGAGCGAACGCTCGCGATGACTCTTTAATACCCCGACGAATGTGAATCACACGAGACGCCCCTTTTTCTGACCTCCACGGGAATACACCTGCTTTCCTAGATTAACCCTCAACTGGTGACGTGTGCCCCCTGAGACCGCTAAGGAAAAATAAACGCGTAGCCCTCCTTTCTGGTGCATCGCAAAAGTTTTTCTTTACAGTACATTCCTGTCTCTTTCTAAACTATACTCACACGCGGGGCAGCGGATACAGTGACAGCCGTTCGCCTTTGAGGGCCAGTTGAAGTTTCGGAGCGGTCTCGCAGACCTCACATTACCAGTAGTGGGACTTTTCTTCCCATAGTGAATATGCATTGCAAATGTTTTATTAATGTATAATTTTGTGTAACAATGCATTATCGTATTTAAATGAAGATTTTTTAATGTAATGAATCATATTTCAAACCATTCTACGAGTTCTTAAGATAATTAATAATGAAGAAACAGTATGGAACAAATTATAGCTAGAAATGTACACGGTCTAAAATAAAGTATATACACGTTTGTCGGACTTAACATATTTTTAAAAGATCTTCTACACACTCCCACACGACCATTGTAGAAGAGTAAGCAACACGTGATCAAAACCTTCCTTCTTATTGCTCATTCGTCGTATTTTCCACCATGTCTTCTCTGAATATTCACATGCTAATGCGATCCATCATAAAGATGTTTCATGAAGTGTGCACATCAGGTGTCTGCTTCTAAAACTCTGTGTCAAGTTATTTTACAGATTCTTCAGTGAATGCACTACACTTGTAATGGCACTTACATGCCACCTAGAAAAGATTGTGGTTGTTGTTTAAAAAATTTAGGTTAAACACGCACGAAAGAGTCTTGCAAGGATCAGTATTTAATTTATCTTACCACTCTAAACGGAAGATGTTTTAGAGGCATATTGACTAATAAACAGACGTGCGTATAAAAAACACTAATACTCGTCAGCAACACTTGTAGACTTATTCCAAACTGTTAGAAAGACCACTACTTTTTCATTGTAAATTTTCTGTGAAAAACGAAACCAAACAAACAGAAAAGTTTAAGTCCAAAGACTATTGTGGGGTGAAATTGCCTCCGACATTGATCATAACAAAACTAAAATAGTTTTTCTCGTAAATAAATTTATTTTTAAGATAAAAATGAGCAAACAATACAGAAGAGAAGAAAAATATTTTCACAATCTACCGTACACTAACAAGGGCAGAAATAACCTTCAGATGAGAAAGTTGAAACAGAGGTAATATGAATAGAGAAAACTGAAAAATACTTAACAGAAATGAATAAATTATATGAAATGAAATATGAAATATTTTAAATGTGTAGCATATGATATCCCCATCCGTTAGAGAGGTAGTAAGTAATGGTTACACCTACGAAGTAAACTGATAGAAAGACAAACATGCAAGCCCTAAAGAAACGTAGAAAAAAAGGAAATACTAAACAATTTACTAAAATTAAAGTAATAAACGATATATGATGGAAATTTAATGTGTAAACATGAAAAGACGGTAGTATCACAGCATCGAGAAAACAATCGTATTAATTTTCTATCTCAAGGAAACAAAAATACAACATAGATTTATTTTTACTATGATCTACCAATTATGTTTCCTGAACCTTGAATTTCATAGATAACTGATCACGTTTTAGGAAGAATATGGATTTCGTTGAGTTGTTATTTCATGGTATTTAATTTGGTCAATATTATTTTTGAAACAGACTTATTGACCAAATATAAAATAATATTACTATAATATTGACCAAATTAAATACAATTTAATTATTTAAATATAAACAGACTTATATATGATAAATAATGTTATTTCATGGATTTCCTCTCTCCGCCAACACATCAAAATTTCAATCCATGACTCACACATTAGAACCGGTAGGTCTTCAGATACCGCGATGACGTAAGTTTCAGGACAACCGCACAATCCGGAAAGGCTTTGCAGAAGTTACCCAACGGCATTCATGTTTACAGAACCGAAAGACGATTTGGTTTGCTGAAACTCTCTCTCTCTTTTTTTATTTCGCTTATGAATTTCCAGCCGCGAGTCGCCGAACGAAGAATCCAATTTCGTCTGAAAGTGTTTATTCGGTGGATCGAGACGCGTCGGTGCTTTGATTACCTACGAGAGCGAGTGGTAATTGAATGGGAACTGCGATAATGGAGAGAGCCCGTTGGTCGCGCCGCCCGCGCCCCCGGCTTCCCCCCTCCCACCCACCCGGCCCAACACCGGCAACTGTTCTTGGGTTGCGAGCCATCCAGGTAGCTTCTACAGGCGAACTTGGAACAAACGGAAATACACAATAGTATTCCGTAAGCTCCGGATTCTGTTTACTTTCTCGCCTTGGTAAGAAGAGAGGGTATTGTAATCCAACGCCGGAAACCCGCGATTCTTCGACAGAAAAACTCTACTGCAGGGCCCTGGTAATGAAAAAGTGGATAACTCTTGTTCCTATATTAGTAAATGACTTCCTTAAACACGTTGTGTAGACAGAATCCATGTTATATGGGTCCGTGATACCGAAAATAACGAGGTGCTACAACAGCACACACTTTCTCCCAATATGACAATTTTATCGTTGTGTACGAAGGGACGCCCATACAAGTTTCATTAATTTCAAACAGAAATCACGCGAAAACTACTAGCTTCCACAAAAAATTGTACATAACCTTTTTTAAAGAGCTAATTTTGTACAACAGACTTTGTTCATCTTCAATTTTGTAAATTGGAAATTTTGCAATTTTCGAAAACAAATTACCCGAAAATGGGACTAGCGTCATATTTTTACCGTAACTTTTTGCATAAGTGGAGAAAATATAAAGAAAAAATTCGCCGTTTTCAGGCGCATGATTACAATACTTTCTCTTCTTACGTTAGTTACTTTTCTACTTACGTTAGTAAGAAAGCAAAAACGTTTACTTACGACCGTTCACTACACGATCTACAGGCACAATGCAGTAAAATGACATCTAATCCCAAGATTACAATCTCACAACCCTGAGATCGTCAAGAAAGGAACGAATACCATTCTTTATATTTAAGCTAAGATAACCTGTGAATTTACAAAATTAATTTTGCTGTGTTCTTTTGTTTCTTAAAAAATTACACAAATGTAATTTTTTTAATGATCTCGCACGCCGTTAATATGCACATTTCCAGCCGTTTGTAAACATTTTCCTGTTTGTGAGTTAATGTGCTTAAAATTCCAATCAAGTTTGTCGAAAACCCAAAAACTGTCTGTGAAAAAGATCTTCAAAGTTCGCATTTAGAGCGCTTAACCGCCATTTTCTTAAAAACGGCTCAAAATTTTCCATAGAAAATTGCCATTTAGGACTAGGTTTTACTGTTCTTTAATATTCTTAAAGTAATATTCCTATTCTACTATTAGGAAACCGAAAAATTAATAAAATGTCGAAAAAAGTCGTTTGGACAGCAACAGTTGGCAAGATAATGTGGCAAGTCCGAATGGCTAGTCGAGACCGAAGGAAATAGAAAACTAATACGGGAACGTCCATGACATTCTGTAGCACCACTAATTTTTAATTTTGAAAATGTCCCACGGGCTCTATGTAAAGTACACTCAAAATTAAAATATATTGGTTTCAAATTTCAGGACCGTGGCATGAGCCACATCGATTGGCGAATATCAATTTTGGTGAAAATCCTGCTTACGGTTTTGCCTTTATCGTCGTTCACAAACTGATAGAGGTACGGACGGATGGACGAATAGAAGTTTTGTCATCAAATCTTTTTTTGGGAGGGTATCAAGGACCATTGATTCTGACCATGCGTGTTAGATGAAGTATTTTACTACGTGTTGGGACGAAATTTATCCACTTTTCCATTACCATGACCCGGCAACAAGTGTTTTTCTGTCAAAAATTAGCAGTTTTTTCCTCAGTTACAATACTTTCTCTATACTGCGAAAGCGATGATGAGAAAGTAAAGTGTCATTAGTTATATTAAACAATAACTCTGATTGACCAAGACGTCCATGGTATTGTGCATGTTTACATGAAACAATTCTCTTGAGGGATTAAAGGCATGACCGCTAAGATGCACTTCTTCTCTGTCGGGTTGGATGACCTATGGAAGAAACCCTTACAAGTAGAGTTGCAATAATCCATTAAGGTTCTCATGTTCGTCGCCTCCCTCGGGAAAAGGCCAGGGCGGGGGGGGCGAGGGTTGCGTGCTGCAGCGACATCGGCAGCACTGACCTCCGGACCAAAAGCGCTCGCAAAACACAGACCTCCGGCGAAGCGAGGAAGAACCTGAGAGCTGTACTTGCGACGATGTACTTCTCACCGGGAGAGGTGGCTCAGTGCATCAACAGATGTCGCTGCAGTCCGTCTGACCGGGAGGTCCTCTCCCGACGGCGGCAGGATTTGCGACACTAGCTTGTCAGCTAGGTCGAATTCACTCGCTGCCTGGAGGAGAATTCTAGTGGCCGGCTGCTCTAATCGGTAGTTTTCCGTGGTTTCTCCGATCAACACCAGGCGAATGCCGGAGCAGTACCCTACCAAACGGGCCACGGACCGCACGCGATCTTTCCTTCCTCTTCCTTGCCCTATCCACTCCTCTTACAGACACACACTAACATGCACTACAGTACCACACATGCCAGGCGACCGGTCGGAGCTGAGAGCTTGTCACGGCTGGGGCGGTGCCCCGCTGGTGGGAGATTCCTTGTTGGGGAAAACCCCGCTAGTCGACGGTAGGTCGGCGTCGGATCTCGCCATTCAGCAGGGAAAAGATCACCGCCTCCCGAGTAAAAAAACGCACTGCACTTACGGGACTAATAATTTCGTTTGTTGACGCGCCCAGAATCACAAACAATCAATGAATCGTCTGTTTTCAAATAACTACTCGCTTAGAAGTACTAATATATAAATATTAATAATAACTAGTGACTGGCAACAGCAAAAAAACCTTCTGAACAAAATCACACATCGTTTACCAAAACGCAGCCAATACCCTGCTCAAGAATAACAAGTAAAATAATCTGCAACAAATAAAACCATTGCAACAAATTAAATATATTAACAAAAATTCTACACAAACGCTGCAGTAACATAGCACACTAAGTACGGATGTACAGCTCAACAGTTCTTTACATACCGAGAACATTAAAAAAGTTGGGTGTTCTATAACGCAATACGTGAATAGCAAAGATTCAAGGACGAGCAATTTCTTCCTTGGAGCCTGGCTGTCACATGGCGTCAGCTGTGTCGTAAGCAGGGACGCACAAAGAGTGAGAAGTCTTTCAGGCGGAATGCGCAGTATGATATCTAACGAAACCACAGACACTACTCACATGGCCGGAGACTGCATCGTTATTTTTCAATTTCGTCATGCATTCCATTCACATTCCAGTAATTCAAATGCTTCAGCTGTTTGTCATAAAAATATTTAAAAGTTAAATGTTATTTATAACTATTATTCGACCAACCCTGGCCTGCGCTTCCCCATATGATCTTCAGCTTATTCTACATCATCAAAATTCTACAAACTAAATGAAGTAAGGCGCTTAGAAAATATACTAAATCTCCCTGGTTTGTGCGCAATTCCGAAATACAGAAGGATCTAGGAATCCAAACGATGTCTTTCTTGCAACACCTAAATACATTCTTCTTATACAACCTTTCGCTAATTTCCAAACCTATATGCAAAACACTAGGAAAAATACCGTAAATTCAAGCTTCGAAAAGAAATTCCCACGCAAAGCAGTAACTTAACAGCAATATTTTTCCAAAACCCATATTCCCTCTCCTTCCAACTACGATTAAAACAAATTAAGTAGAAACTGGTATATCAACTGTATCTCCAAAAGCATAATCATGATTTAATGACCGGTGACCTGCATTATTTTTTTTTTTCTTTCTCGCCTTACGAACACTTCGTAAGAAGAGAAAGTTATGTAATCGTGCGCCGGAAAACGGCTAATTTTTTATACGCCATCATTATAAACGACCTTTTCTGTTGCAAGAAACTGTTCATAATCGAGCATTTTACGGCATAAATGATGATGTATTAGCATTTTACGGCATAAATGATTATGTATTAGCATTTTACGGCATAAATGATGATGTATTAGCATTTTACGGCATAAATGATGATGTATTAGCATTTTACGGCATAAATGATGATGTATTAGCATTTTACGGCATAAATGATGATGTATTAGCATTTTACGGCACGAATGATTGTGTCATATCACCTTCAGTCAATCGCAAAGCCAATTCATAGAATCGTGAGGCGGTAGTGGTAAAGGAAACAGCCTACCACCGTTTTCTCGCACAGATGTCAAATACCGGAGACGTCACAAAAAAGTTGTTTCGCAAAATTAAGTTCGATTCCCTTATAAATTTATAATGCTTGTTATACAAAAAGTCGCTCGTTCTCAAAACATACACTCATGCAATAATGCTCAACTTTATAAACTAATTGCGTACACTACTAATATTATTTTGTTGTGTTATTTTAACATGCACATGTAAAGCCTTTGGGCTCAACAGTTTGCATAAAAAAAGGAAAAGTAGTGGACATGTTTTACCCTCCCTCTTCGGTGCAGTCCATGACATTCGCAATACGAATACTTATGTATACTGATGATTTCCAAGCCCTTCATTTTTAATGTTGAAAGCAAAAGTCCTCAATTTGCAGATGAGACTATCATCTACAATTTGTATGAAAGCCCAAGAAGCGGTTCTAATTTGCAATGCAATTTGTCCGGCGCAGAGCAGATATACATTTGCATGCTGAACTTCATGGACCCAACTGCCCGTTCTGTGTCAACCTTGGGCGAGACAGCATTTAAATTTTAATCGGACAATAACAGTTCCTTTGAGTAAAAATTTCACAGTTGTTTCATCGGTAATTTGTTACTCTACTCGAACTGCTTGACATGAAGAAGGAAGCAAAATTTTATTGTCAACACACTTTCATGTAATTTTGCACGCCCGATAAAAATAACAGTAAAACATTCATAGCTCGATTCCAAAATATTAATTGCTTTCTTAAACTACATTTTATTTACAATGAACAGTTTCTGAAATGTGTGTGCGCTTACATCATAATAAATGGCAATGAGAAGATATTATTATGAGTCCAAAAGATTAAAACAGTACACGCTGAAACTATGTCACAGTTGCAAATTTAACGGCAAACACTTCTGTTCTTGTCTAATTTTTCATCCCATGAGACAGTTTATATCACTTCTCCACTACAGCCCCATGCATTCAATCATCTGCTGTTACAAATTACGGAAGTTCAGTGCTGCGGCGGCAATATCTTGAAACGTTTGTAAATAGTAACCATAAGACGCGGTTGAAACCCAATTGATGTGTGAGCTACTACACTGAATTGAATAAACCAAGATGGAAGATATATCTGCGTTATTTGAAATCTGAGAATACATGTGTCTAGCATTCTTTGCGGTATTAATAACTCTTAGAATATGCATCGAAAATATGCAGTTTTAATTTTTCTTATTGAAAGTAGCGCGGACAGACTTTTTTCAATAATTCTTACCAGACATATGTTCCGAGCCTCGTAAGACTATGACTATGATATTGCATCAGACGTACGTTCAGAGCCTCGTAAGACTATGACCACGACATGGCCTCCCAGCCTAACGGCCATGGGCTCGGGACTCCATCGGTACGAAGGTCGCAACCCCTTATGCAAAATATTGGCATGCACGACCTGCGAGAAGTGTTCGCCTCATCAACCAGTTATATGACCCGAGTCTTGGCAGTGAAAGCCGCAGTTCATTTTGCCCCTTCCGGGGAAATTATTTATCCATGTATTACACGGGTTGTTTTATTTTTACTTTCCCGTACACATACGTATATACGGAGTAATATAAGTAGTTTAAAGAAAGATTTTCGGCAGACAACATTCATTGCTGGGCCCTGAAACGAAAATATGGATAAATATAGTTGCTAACTTAAGAAAAAAAATCCTCTAACAGGTGGTGTAGCCAGAATCTGTTTTGTGGATCCTTGATACCGAAAAATCGATGGACGGCAAAACGTCCACCCGTTTGTCTGTCCGGTGTACGTGAACAACACTAGCGCCTAAACCATGCGTAGGATTGGGTTCACATTCAAGAAAGCCCTGTCGATCTGGCCTGAGTGAAAGCTCTGAGATTTAGAAAACATTCTTTAAAATTTGGGGGTACTTTACATGAAGCCTCCCGGACATTTTCAAAATTTTCTCAAAAACGGCTCCAAATATTTTCTTTAAATTTCTTGTAAGATTAGAGTAAAATGCACTTATTAATGTGGCATAGATAAGAATTTCACGGTTCACTCTGAATTTTCGAAAATTGCAAAAGTTGAATTTTTTTTCGGCTTCTTCCTCGAACTACAAAATTGATGATAGAGATTTTTCTTTCAAATAAAATTTGTTCACCATAGTCAATTCTTTCATTAAGACCAGTACATTTTTAGAAAATTTTAATAGCTTTTGCATAATATTGCTTGCAATATGTGCAATTCTAAAAAATTACAGAAACAAGATTTGCTCATAAACGGTTTCCAAATTTTGTCTTAAATTTTTGGTAGGGATAGTGCTAAATATACTCTATGAGATGACGTTACCGCCATAATGATGTATTCTTCTTTTTTATAAAAAATTACAAATATGTAATTTTTCATCTGGCTATCACATTGTTAATATTCTTATTAGCGGCTATTTGATCACATAAATAAGGTCTGTTAAAGTTTCTCGAGAACTCAACCGTTTTCTGTGAAAACTAGATCACAATCCCATAGATGAAGAAACTTTAAACGCCATTTTCTCATAAATGGCTCCAAATGTGTCCTTCAAACTCTTCGAACGGATAGTGCTAATTGCACTCTTTAATATGACGTAAAGTTCTATTTGATTTTTGTTTCAAACGTTACACAAATGTAATTTTTTTAAAGATCTCTCACATCTTTAATACGCACATTACCAGCAATTTGTAAACATTATTATATTTGTGAGTGTAAGTGCTTCAAAGGAGTTCAAATAAAGTTTTTTGAAAACTTCTTAAACGCCATTTTCTTAAAAACGGCTACAAATTTTTAAAAGAAAAATGCTCTTTAAGACAGTGTTTTACTGTTCTTTAATATTCTAAATTCAATATTTCCGTTCTTCTATTAGAAACAGGAAAATTGAGAAAATGTCAAAAAAATGTACTTTGGGCAGCGATAGATGTCAGCTGGCACGAGTATGTGGCAATTCCCGAATAGCTAGTCCAGACTCAAGGAAATAGAAAACCAATAAGGGAAAGTTTGTGACATTCTGTAGCACCACTAATTTTAACTGCAGCCCAGCAGTCGAAAAAATCTGAAAAAATTCACAATTTTTGTTTTAAGAGGACCTTTTGAGATTTTTGGAGCCTGTTCCAGAGTTCTAAAATACTGTAAATTAAAAAAATTGTGTTTAAATGGTACTGAAAAATATCTAAAAACTAGCTGGTACCCGACGCGTTGCAACCGCAGAAGAAATAATTGAGGAAATAGTCCTCTCCCCACTCTCTTTTTTCTCCTGTCTCACTTTCCCCTCTCTCATTTTCCCCACTCTCTTTCTCTCCTTTTCCATCTGTCACTCTTTTCCCCCTCTGTGTCTCTTTTTCCCATCTGTGTCGCTTCTCACCCTCTGTATCTCTTTTCTCCCTGTGTGTCTCTTTTCCCTTCTATGTCATCTTCCCTCTCTGTCTCCTTTCTAACACTCTCTGGCTCTTTTTTCCCTCTCTTTCTTTTACCGCTCTCCGTTTTCTCTCTCGCTCTATTTCCCTCTCTCTCCATTTTCCCTCTCTCTCCATTTTTCGCGCTCTCAATTTTCCCTCTATTTTTCCATTCTCTCCATTTTCCCTCTCTCTTCCCCTTTCTCGTTTTCCCCTTCTTTTTTCCGTCTCGTTGTCCTTCTTTCTCTTTTTCCGTTTCCTCTCCTCGATTTGCGCCGCCTGCTCCTCCTGTTCTCCTCGACCTCGCCCCGCGGCAACGCCCAGCAACAATGAAGCTCAGATGAATTGGGAAATGCATTTAACTGAAGCGCCATCTAGTAGAGTTACAATAATTGTACAATGCCTATGTTCTTCCCGCAAGTGCAAGCAATAAGTTAACACACTTTTATCGCAATCGGATGCAGGCACAGCAGCGCATTAAGCACGAACCAACAAACATTGATTTTTATATATTTGATTAATTTTCTGTATACCTTTTTTGTGATTTTTTTCGATATTTTAATAGTTATTTTGCTATTCGGATGAATCCAACAAATCGGAAATAATTAAAATTGGTCCTGTCCTTCTTGAGTTACAAATGGTTTAATTAACCCAACTGTTTTATTTACTTAGATTCTGTACGTCTTTGAGCAGGTGAGATAATATTGAGAAGTTCCGAAGCAGCAAAAATGTAATAGAATGTTCAAGAAGATCTCATTCTGTAGATTACAGTGTGAAAAACATTTCTTTGAGGCCTTCGGTTTACGCCTCAAAATTTTAGTTTTTAATGCCCTAAAACGCTTTGTTTAGGAGTTATTTAACGATATAGACTCGAACTGCGTATCGGGTTGTATTTGCATGAATACCTAGTTTTTTATTCTTGAGCACCATGTAGTGCCATTTTTTTCGATATTCCGCTATTCGGGAGATGGAGATGAATTCAATAAAACACAGATAATTAAAATTGGTCCAGTCGTTCTTGAGTTATAAATGGTGTAACTAACACAACTTTGATATATATACAGAAGATGTTTTTTCTGACAGTATACATTGTTTTCTGATTTATCATATTTTTCAGTTAGATAAAATAAGTGTTAAGTTGACGAAAAAAAATTGAAAAAAACACGTTTTTTTGTAGAGGATGGGATTTATTGAGATTGTTCAGAACTTTTTCATACTGTAGCATTGCGTCAGTAGCGTCCTGAAGTGTTTCTTCCAATCTTGAGACAGAATAGTGTTGATTGTACGGTAGCAGTTTTATTGTTCTAATAGTTTGCCAATTGTCGTTAGTTCGCACTTTTCATAAATGATTCTATTCTGGTAGTTTTCCTATCCTCACAATTTTCCCTCGTCTTTTGTAACATCATTTTGAATGTTTTTTTCTGTTCTCTACGTATGTTTGCCGCGTTTGATGGAGTCCTGATATTCTTTGTATACGGAGTGAGTCGTGAGGCTCTCCTTTTGCCTCTCTACATTCATTGAGTACCACAGGTGTACGTTCATTCGCGTTCTTTGAGGTTTCTGTATTTCTACCAGCTGTCTGTAGCACATGCACAATATCGCCCGTTGCACGTTTCACACTTCCTGCCTTTAAATGCGACACCAAATAGTTCTTTTGTTTACGAAATCTGTCCTCTCGCTCGAAAGGAAGCTCGTTTGAAAAATGAAATAAAAAAATTAACGAAAACGACAGACTATTGTATCAGTAACATATCACATTCTTAGAATATTTGCTAATATTTTCTTATGTGCTGAGCAGACAACGAATGAACATTTCTTCATTTGAAAAAACATGAAAATTTGAGATAGGTCCTACCCACTTTCAGATTTGTCATCAATGGCCTCCAATTTAGATATTAGGTATTTTATGCATCTATGGGCTCTCGTACTAAATTTCTTTAGTCAATCTTAGTGCAATGTTTTTCATTTTAAAATTATACATGGTAATTATTAGTTCAGCCTTGTAAAATATGCGAGGTGGTTCTCTCTAAGAAAGGTAAAGTAACTATCCGAAAATAACACATTGTTTAAGAGAACAATTTTAACCCCTTTTCATTTATCACTCTTCATTGTTCACCTTTTGGTCTTTCCCAGCTCTCTTCTCTTGGAGCTACCACTTTCAAAGCGATCGATGACCTTCTTTAGAAAGAAGAGCTTTGAATTGTAACTCGAGAAAAGCCTGAAAGATTTTAAAGAGTCTCTTCAAAACCACTATAGTATTTGAGAGGGTTTAAAAAGGAAAATTCGTGAATTATTCAAAATTAACATACGGTGGTGTGCTAAAAAGGACGATAATAAGAGTGAAAACTTACTTAACTTATGCGCATTATGGTACAGTAAACCCCTGTTACAACAACCTCTCTTAATATGAATTTCGCCGTTTAATTTGGGTCGCGGCAACGATACGTAGTAAACCTGATATCTATAATAATGGTCTATCACTGACTTTTATATTAAGAATGCCGATTATTTTGGTCCCAAGGAAGTCGTATTAACGAGAGTTTACTGTATTTCCTTGTATAGTGCAGTCGATAAGTCATTTTGTCGATCAATAAGATATATTTGTTTGCGGATGACATCACAATATTAATAAGGGGGAAAATGTCAATAGTTCTCAAAAAATGCTACAAAATAGTCTAAATAATATACAAGAATGGGCTGATAAGTCAGAGTTCAAGTTCTCTAAAACAAAGACTCAAAAACTCTTTAAAAAAAGAGACACACCCAATAATCAACTTAAATTGATATTAGGATCACAAATAATTAAAACCCCAAATTAAATTAAAATTATGGAAATTGTCTTTGATAGTAAATTAACATGGAAACCACACATACAAAAAGTAAAAATGGAATGTTTTCACAGACTGCATACAATAAAGTGTATTGCAGCCTCCAATTTGGGGAGCTGACAAAAATATAATATTGTCTTCCTACAAAGCTCTTATATGCTTCAAGCTTGACTACGGTTCTGTAGTATGTCAATCAGCTAACCCAACAATTTTAAATAGCCTCAATATATTTCAATCGACTTGTGTGTTTAAGACTGGCAATTTGGGCTTATAGAACCAGTCTAATTTCAAGCATTCTTGCAGAAGCTAATGAAGAACCATTTTACATCAGAAGAAGAAAGGTTTGCTTCACATACGCATGCAAAATAGCTCAGTCACCACTCCACCAAACCCTAGTAGAAAATACATTCTTTTATTTCCAACAAGGAACATTGAATTCAAGAACATCTAAACCAGTATACCATATACTAAATAAATTTCTCAAAGAAATACATACAGAGTTTCCATTAATAAAACAAAAGGTAATTCTTGAAAGACCCCCCTGGATAGCACCAAAAATATAAGTTAATAAAGATTTATGTATGTGCAGGCGATATATGCAGCCCTATTTTCTCAAAAACGGCTACAAATTTTGTCTTTAAACTTTTGTAAGGGATAGTACTATAAGATGGTGTAAACGCCATTCTACTCTATTCTTTTGTTGTTTTGAAAAATTACAAAAATTGAATTTTTGACTTGTCTCCCACGTCCTCAAAATGTACATTAATGGCAAGTTGTTCACATTATTGCATTTATGAGTACATTTGCTTTAAATTATATCTCATACAATTTCTCGAAAACTCAAACGTTTTCTGTGAAAATGAGCTCAAAATTCCGCATTTTCAGAAACGCTCAAACGTTATTTTCTCAAAAACAATGGCTCCAATTTCTTTCTTGAAACGTTTTGCACGGATAGTGCTAAATACATTGTTTAAGATATCATAAAATTCATTTTCTGTATACTTTTGTATTTTCAAACATTACAAAAAATTTTCAAACATTTTTTTAACTCTCACATTATTAATATGCGCACTTCCAGCAATTTGTACACATTATTTGCATTTTGGGTGGAAGTGCTTCAAATAACTTTCAATTTAGTCATTCGAAAACTCAGAAGATGTCTGTAAAAAAGAGCTTCCAATTTCATATTTACTGCTTAAACGACATTTCTTAAGAACGGTTTCAAATATTTATACAAAAAGTTTCCATTGGAGGACGAGGTGTTACTCTTCTATAATATTCTGAAAGTAATATTTCTGTTCTACTATTTAGAACCGAAAAACTGAGCCTTTTTTTTAAATGTAATTTGGGCGGCGATAGATGCCAGATGGCAAGAGTAGTATGTGGCAAGTCCGAAAGGCTACACCATACCAAAGAAATTAGAAAAATAACTAGTACGAGAAAGTCTGTGCCATTCTGCAGCATCACTAGTTTACTACGAGATCGGACTAGAAAACTGAATCCTATATTACAGTATAAAAGACAGGCACGACCAGACACTGGCCGCAAGAAAGACCATAACAAAGATGGTAGAAACTTCAGCATCACAGCCTCCGACTCGGCGTCACCCAGACAGCGAAGAACACTCACGAGAATCAGGACGCGGAAACTTACGACTTCACTTGAATGAGATGAAGGTTGCTCTCAGTACATTGTAAAATTCTTAACTCAAATTAATCAAAATTGGGACATATCATACAGTCGGAAGTTCAATAGTAACATTTTCTAAATTCAGTTATTGAAATATTTACATTTCATTTTCCTTAAATTAAAAATGAAAAATAATATAAGCGGTTACCCAGGTAACGTATAGGCTTTGACAAGTGGAAAACCAAAGATTCGAAGCTCGCTTCACATCCCGAGTTTGGCATGATTGCGTTTTCACATTATCATGCGTCTCATCCAATCCACAATCATAAATCTCTTTCCCCACACGTCATATACAGTTTTTACTGTTTTTTGACAAATAAATAAAATTCGTTTAGTTACAATAATCCATGCGTCGTAAACATTCTAGTCATTCTATCAGCCAAGATGAGATCATCTGCCGCAATAAAAGAAACGACATTTGTAAACGGGTGCCCCCTCTTCCCTCTGAAACGAGTACAACTCTAATCCTCAACATCTCCGGAAGTTCGATTATTTTGCATGTCCGACCGCGTCAACTGCTATGGTCACTAATAGACATCGAATGTTTAGGTACTAAAAATCGCCTTTTAGGCGCCTAAAAAGGCACTGAAAATGTCAAGAATAAGGAGAAAAAAAAGGCACTGTTATAAATTACATTCACAATAAAATTAAAGATCATTTGTAAGACTCCATACATATTTACAACCCTTCTACATTTTATTCTTAATAGTTTCCTTTGCAATATATTACCAGTAACTTTTCAAGGATCGCAATTTCAAATCTGTAACTATTGGGAGACAAAATCAGTTTGAATACAGAGAATATTTTAGAAGTCGAATGTTAGCAACACTGAAACCTCCTGGGAATTTATATTTATTTCCACTTAAAAGTGCCCTCGGTGCATGGTCAATCGACCATTTTCTCCGAATATGGCTAGTATTTATGAAATAGGGAAATGGAGAAAGATATGTTGGTAGACTTTCAGGAATTCTCTCGTATTTCAAAATACAAATATGTGAATTGAAGGTATCGTAATGAATGGTCAGGTTGGACCATGGCCCATTTTCTGATATCTTAGCATTGTATATAAAAATAATACAAAAAAGGGAAAAACGTGCAATAATTCTAAAGAAAAGGGCATTTATGCAAAAAAAAGGCGTTTATGCTAAAATAAGCAAAAAAGAAGCATTATAAAACTTCATCGTATGTCATAATTTGTCATGATTCGTGCACACATATATTATCAGCCTTTAAATAAGTTCACTAGAAAAAATAGGCATTTCCCTAAACATCCGATGTCTAGTCATTAATCAACTGCTAAAGTCATTAATCCCGTAAATGTAGTGCAATTAACCTGAGCCAACGCAGCGCGTAAGGAGAAGAAGCGGCAGAGTCGAGCGAGGGAGTGTGTCAGTAGGGCAGCCCTTCCGCACGTGAGGCCAAGAGCAGTTGGGGCCAAGGCTCGTTATTCCTGAGCTCCAGCAGCTCTCAGTTACGCTCCACCCCGCCCCCGCCCCCGCCCCCGCCCCCCTCAGCACTCCAGGTCGCCGCTGCCCGCCCCTTGCCAAATCAGGACGCAATTGGACGCAATTGCCCCGGAGTACACCAAGCGCCCTCCTTTTCCGAAAGAAGCTACTTGATTTTGTGCACTATTAGTTTGGAGGTCATCCAAATGTATTATTTAAGGGTCGTCCATAAATTACGTAACGCTAAACAGAGGGGGAGGGGTTTGAGGGCAGCGTTACTCTGCGTTACGTAGAAGTAGAGGGCGTTAGCTTAGTGTTATGTAATGTGACTTTTTTAATTTTTAAATATTTTCTGAAATAATTTCTTTCATTTGGTCACGTACTAACACATTAAGATATTAACAGTTTTTTTTCTAAATATAAATACATTTTTAAAAAAATGATGTACCAATTGTTACACTAGAAGTTGTTGAAATATAGAAGAAAATATTCAAACTGATCCCATAAAATCGGCAAACTGTCTCCCCCCCATGCATCATCCCCGACGGCAGATGCATGGCTTGTCAGAAATCGTCTCGCCTACGCATCCTTCCTTTTCTCAAACATTGTTTTTAATCGTACTGCTAGATGCGGCCAATATCAACTAATTTTAAACTTTAATTAGCATAAACGTTAATATATAACAAATAAATAAAATGATTTTACTATTATAATATATTTTTACTTACACTAAATGGAGAGGATGTTGACATAAACGTTACGTAATTATTTAAGAGGGTTCAAGCTCGTGTTACAGGGGTAGAGGTGGTATTCAAAATACTCCAAATTTACAATACGTTTAATTTACGGATGGCCCCTTATTTATTTAACACAAAAATATCTCAAGGCTAGTATTAAACTCTTTAATTATACAACAAATTATTTAATCAAAAATGAATTTAAATATAAATAATTTCTATTAACATTATCTTTTTTCACTCCCTACAACCTTTTCTCCATCCTAAATCTACTTATACTGACCTTCTTAAATTAATCAGGCACGATGTTATACAACCAATTATCATCACAATATAGATTTCCTGTTTTCATTAGCAAACCCTATTTGATGAAATCTATTTTGATCTAATTTATTCTAATCTAGTTTGAATCACACCCATGTACCTCACTATTCTTAACTGGAATTTAAAAAAATAATATGGTAACAATAGCGCTAGATTCTATAACTAAATGCTAAAATATCAATTTTAATACCGTTTTCGAGTCTTAAAATATTCATTCTCACACATATATTCTAATATGCACTTTTTAACACTTCTCTTAATCTCCTTTTCAAAACTTTTTATTCTATCAATGTCAGTCTTACAAGACTGATATAAACTGTTGAAAAATACTTAACATGAAGAATTACACTTGTAAATAATATTTCCCTTTTTAACAATATTTTATAATTGATTTAATACATTTTGCTTCGAAATTTTTTAAAGAAGAACACCATAACAGTCCAACTTTAACTTCTCATCCGAAATCACTACTAAATACTTAAGCTTTGTACCCACTAAAAAGTTATCATCAATATAAATCTTTCTTATCTTGACTTCCCCCTCTTTGACCTCCACTTCTCACAGATATACATTTTGTCTTCTTACTATTGACAATCAACTAACTATTGATTCCTTAAATAATAATATATCATAAAACTATCTTATTGTAATATAAGATTCGACATTCATTCAATCACTTATAAATATAATAAATAATCGGGGACCCAACTTACTAGCATGAGGCACTCCACACTTCTCTGAATTAAAGCTGCCATATTGCGCTCTCTGATACCATACAATGAATAACCATTCATACATTCGGTCTCTCACTTATAAATATTTTAAATTTTATTAACAACACTTCCCTGTTCACTGGTTCAAATGCTCTTTGTAAATCTATAAAAAAAACTGCAATACCCATCATTTTTATCAATTCCTTTCTTTCAATCTTCGACAACCAATGACAAGGAACCGACTCTGTACTGTAATGGTTTTTCTCTAAACCCTGATTGATTTTCATCTAAATAATCATTATTTTTCGCACCAAATCCGACTGGTCCCCAAAGTTACCCCTTCATTCTATTCTGTATTTTCGACGCGGGTTTTTATACACCCATCTATCATCACTTTTAGCCAGTTGTACACAATCAACAATTTCCTTCCTTAATTTCCTTCTTTATACATATCTCTACTTTTATCCAGGTTTTAGTTTGTAACTTTCTTTTTACTAACAAATATTTCCAAATATCAATCCTGCCTGTCAATAAAACAACTTTATCTATAAAACGCGGCTTTATAGATAAAAATTTTCGTTAGTTAAAATGTGTCTTTATTCCTCCCGAGATTAATGTGACAATTTAATCCTTCCAAGATTAAAAAAACACAGCGCGGGATTAAAGTAATCCTCCGGGAATTAAAGTAACTGTGCCCACCACCGACTCCCATTATACAGCAATATGAGAAAAGAAAGAGGGTTTGTGTATACCGTGAGTCTAAAGGAATACATATTCGTAAGTTAAAAATAATCTTCAACAATAATACCGATTATCACAAGCTTCTTCAACAAATCGTAAAATTTAAGCTTTGTAAAAGTCTTTTTTTTGGTTGCTAGTACCCTTTTCCATGACTTCTTATTTCCAATCAATGTACAACATTTATAAATATCAATATGAATTAAGGTGTTGAACACATATCGTCAACAATTTTTCCTAGAGAAATACGCGTTATGTACTTAGAGATATCAACATTTTCCTTGACACACATAACGCTGTCTCACCATTGAATAACATCTCCAAAACGATGAAGACTTGGATGTTTTTGAGTCATTGTTAAAATATTCACGTACCACTTCTTCTAAAACTTCTCTAACTTTTCTGTCATTTCTCCATTTGCAGAAACTTTCGTACTTTTTCTGTAGACACGCCTCGATTTTTCGGTCATCTTTTGCGATTATAAAGCAGCAGCGCATTCTACAATACTTGTGTCTATTTTCAAGACTCGGTTAATTGAAAGGGGTAGGGGCAGTTATTGCTAATTATTTATTTCATAAAAATCCAATATATAGATCTTAGAATGTCTCCTAAACATAAATATTATCGAAACAGTTAATACATGTCTTCATAGAATTGCAATTTGTATGAAAAATGCAGAAAAATGTGTACAAGTAAACAGAAACCACGATACTAATTACAAAACCTTATTTTTTTCTTTGGCAGACAAAAAACTATATGATGTTTTCTCTCTCTTATCTTGACTACTCTTATTACCTCTTTCTTTATCTTAGATTTTCATGTGATTAAACGTGTAATAGTTTTAATCCATCCCTGATAAATAAAACATTTTACCAAAACCCACGAACCGTGTGTTACTTAAAATACGTTTTTATAGGCCTTCAGAGCACAAAATGTAGGGGATTTTCTCACTCCAGTTTATTTTGGGTTTATCTTTGACGCATATACTTCATCCTAAGAAAACTACAATTACCTTATTCCTAATACTATTTCGTGATTCGTAAAACTGGATAGGGGGCCGGGAGAGAATTTCTCTGCAAGAACAAGAACTCAGAACGTCCAGCGCAATCTTGCAGCGCCTTTCAGTCATCGTCAAAGGCCTTTGACTTCCTCCGGCCTCAAAATTTTAGTTTTTAATGCCCTAGAACGCTTATCTAAGATGTTATTTAACGATATAGGTTCAAAATGCTGTCGAATGTTGCAGGGTTGCATGTAACGTGAAATATTTAGTTTGTTCTCCAGCGTCATGTAGTGAGCTACAACAGAATTAATCGCATATAAAACGTCCTGGGTGAAAAACACCGTAGAAGTGGAACTTTTCATAGAGATCGGTCATATGGAGTCTTAGTTCACATCTTTTTATATACATATACCAACATCCATTTTTATATAGAGAGAAGATGAAGAAGATATTGAGTGCGACGCCATTTCGGAACGTCATCCCTGCAGCTCCGGCGAGAGAACGCGCGCAGCATTCCTGTGTCGGTCGTTTTCCCTGTTCGGCGTCGCTGCCCGCCTCAGGCAACGCTCTCTCCAACCGAATGGCGGCTGGGGGCCCTGGCGCGAAATTACTCTGGCTTTGCGGACGTCGCACGAAGAATGGGAGGCAGTCAAGGGCTTTCACGAGGACTGAAAGGCGCTGCAAGATAGCGCTGGACGCTCCGAGTTCTTTGTTCTAGAAGAGAAAATTTTCTCGCCGGCCCCTACCCGGTTTTTACGAATCACGAAATAGTGTTGGGAATAGGGTAATTTTAGTTTTCTTAGGATAAATATAGGGCGTAAGATAAACCCAAATATAAACTGGAGTGAGAAAATCACCTACATTTCGTGTGCTGAAGGCTTATAAAAACGTATTTAAGTTAACAAAGAGGTTGGCTCAGAGAATCAACTGATGTTCAGTGTAGTACCTCTGACCGGAGATCCTAGGTTCTCTCTCCGACGGCGGCAGAATTTTCGACACTAACTTGTCAGCGAGGTCGAATTTAGTCGCTGTCTGGAGAAGTCTAGCGGCCAGCTGTCTGATTTGGGAGTTTTCCGTAGTTTCTCCGATCAACACCAGGTGAATGCGGGAGCATCACACTAAACAAACGGGCCACGGACCGAGCGCGATCTTTTCATCTTCCTTGCCCTATCCCCTCACACACACACACACACTAACATAACACACACACACTAA
>JAHLJT010003656.1:41347614-41360094 GCA_031308135.1 Acheta domesticus | reverse complement strand
TTCTCTAATTTTAGTACAGTACGAATAGATGAAAAGACACGACATATGTAAATTCCTTCATCAGAAAATCTTTGACGGCATCAGTTCCACGTGCATGCTAGACGTGAAATGAACGCTCACCAAAACATTTACCGTATCTTAAACAATGTGCAATATTATACGATCAAAATATCCAGATGTTGCTCGGCCATGCAACATAACAAATATGTAGATGTTGCTCTGTGACGCAATTAGAATACCATAAGCAGTAAGTCCACTACTGAAATACAGGTTTGAAAATCAGTATCAGAAAGATAAGTTTAATAACACAGTTCGTATCCATAGTCATCAGAGCTCTGGGATTAGCAAAACCTATGTAAGAACTTGTTCAAACTACTATATCTTTGAAAAGAACGCAAAATGCAAGCCGCTGCGTTATTGCGGCGGCGATGGTGTAACAGTTAGCATATCGAACTATTATACCCAAGTTCGCGGGTTCAAACCCGTGGATTTTTAAGGGCGAAAAAAGCCTTCGTACGCCTTCCTTCGGAGGGGAAGTAAAGCTGGCTGTCCCATGTTAGTAGATTTACTGCATGTAAAAGATCCTCAAGCCTAAATGACGCCTCTGAGCAAAATTCAAAATCGCCTGTTTCGTCGCCCAAGGAATACCTTCTTTCTCCGCTATTTGATGAAAGGAGCATAGCGAAATTTGCGTGGTCAGATGGAAGGGCAGGTCTCACGGCCTGAGTCTCGCCACGTTAAAATAAGGCAATTCAATTCAATTATTGGAAACATCTCATAATTTTCGTAAAGTATTGTAGAGGCACCGAGAATCATTCGAACTGTACATTAAGAAGCTAATTGGAACATGGAGTAGATTTTTTAGAAGTTAATAATGAGGAAGTGGTGAACTATAAGTCTTGCGCAACCCTTGATTTTGGACAAGTTGTCAGTAAATATACTGTAAGATCTTACTAAAAAGACCCAGAGAGACAACTGAACCCGTTGCGCCCACTGAATCGCCATGGTGGAAAATGAATTGAGTGCAACATAAAAAGTTTCCAGCGTGACATAGGTGTTCTATTTGCCGTATTTTGTATCTTCTGAGGGCGAAGCTAAAAAGGCGTCAAATGCAGTGAAGGAAATTTGTCGAAATATGGAAATTTGAAGACCAGAGACGAAGTTTGAGGAGAGTACGTGCGTGGTCTACCACTCCACACAAATTGCGTGTTCAACTAGGAGGATTGGTCCCCTGAGAGCAATAGAGCCTGTTCGGCTCTATCCGCGCATCCTCCCCCCCCCTGCCGGCGGACAAGCTCGCCGACAGGCGGGTCTCGGGGTCTCGCTAGAACGCAGTTAACATTCTCGGGAATCATTAGAACTGCTCTTTAAGAAGCTAATTGGAACCTAAAGTAGAATTTTTAGGAGATAATAATGAGGAAGTAGTAAGCAATGAGTCTTGCGCAACCCTTGCTTTTAGACAGTATCTGCTCCCGTAGAATGCCTTGGTCGGTCCGCCCTGCCTGCTCAGAGCTACTGGCTTTCCAGGCCAGTACCGGAGTAGAAACAATGCGCCACTCACATGCGCCGGGACAAATCCCTCTTCTACGCCGAGTGTCGGGCCACTGCTTCGACGATGCAAAGTGCCCGTCTGGGGACCCCCGGGACGCAGCCCAGGGAGCACGTGGCCCCCAACCCATCTACTCACTGACTCCACCTTAAAGCTAACGACGTGAGTACTGACGGAACCTAGGCAAGCCTAACGGGGATTTATACTCCCGGTGTAGGCGTTTAATAAGTGAGAATTCGCTGCCAGCTGCACAGACGAACCTCACGCCCCACCCCTCCCAAAGGTCGATGGCGAGCCACCTATGCATTGCCTCCATCTTGAAGCTAACGACGTGAGTGCTGCCGTGAAATCCGTATAATCCTCCACCAGAACCAGTGACCTCCGCGGTCGATGGTCTCCCCTCTCCTGCAGGAAGCGCGTTCCGTATAAACAAGCGAATGCAACAAAGGGCTAGGTACTGTGACCCTCAACCGCTCAGAGGTCCCTAATTTGGCACCAATTTGAGGTCGCCGATCGGGAGTGCCCAAGGGAGCGCAGGGGAAGTTGATTGTTAGTGATTCCGAGCGCGTCAACTACAGAGGTCATTAGATCCGTAAGTGTAAGGCATATTTTTCATCGGGAGGTGGCAGTGATCTTCCCCCGTTGGATGGCGAGATTCGGCGCCGACCTATCATCGACTTGCGGGGTTTTCCCCAACCAGGTATCTTCCACCAGCTGGACACCGCTCCAGCTGAGACAAGGTCAAAGTTCCCGACCGGTCTCTCGGCATATCTGATAGTGTAGTGTTAGTGTGTGTGTGTTATGTTAGTGTGTGTGTGTGTGAGGGGATAGGGCAAGGAAGATGAAAAGCTCGGTCCGTGGCCCGTTTGTTAGTGTGCTGCTCCCGCATTCACCTGGTGTTGATCGGAGAAACTACGGAAAACTCCCAATCAGAACAGCTGGCCGCTAGACTTCTCCAGACAGCGACTAAATTCGACCTCGCTGACAAGCTAGTGTTGAAAATTCTGCCGCCGTCGGGAGAGGAACCTAGGATCTCCGGTCAGAGGTACTACACTGACATCAGTTGATTCTCTGAGCCACCTCTTTGTTTACTTAAATACGTTTTTATAAGCCTTTCAGCATACGAAATGTAAGTGATTTTCTCACTCCAGTTTATTTTGGGTTTATCTTACGCCCATATATTTCATCCTAAGAAAACTAAAATTAGCCTATTCCCAACACTATTTCGTGATTCGTAAAACCGGGTAGGTGGCCGGGAGAAAATTTCTCTTCTAGAACAAGAACTCGGAGCGTCCAGCGCTATCTTGCAGCGCCTTTCAGTCCTCGTGAAAGCCCTTGACTGCCTCCCATTCTTCGTGCGACGTCCGCAAAGCCAGAGTAATTTCGCGCCCAGGGTCCCCAGCCGCCATTCGGTGGGAGAGCGTTGCCTGAGGCGGGCAGCGACGCCGAACAGGGAACGACCGACAGAATGCGCGCGCGTTTCTCGCCGGAGCTGCAGGGATGACGTTCGAAATGGCGTCGCACTCAATATCTTCTTCATCTTCTCTCTATATAAAAATGGATGTTGGTATATGTATATAAAAAGATGTGAACTAAGACTCCAAATGACCGATCTCTATGAAAGTTCCACTTCTACGTGTTTTTTCACCCAGACGTTTTATATGCGGTTAATTCTGTTGTAGCTCCACTACATGACGCTGGAGAACAAAACAAAATATTTCACGTTACATGCAACCTGCAACATTCGACAGCATTTTGAACCTATATCGTTAAATAACATCTTAGAGAAGCGTTCTAGGGCATTAAAAACTAAAATTTTGAGGCCGGAGGCAGTCAAAGGCTTTCACGAGGACTAAAAGGCACTGCAAGATTGCGCTGGACGTTCCGAGTTCTTGTTCTTGCAGAAAAATTCTCTCCCGGCCCCTATCCAGTTTTACGAATCACGAAATAGTATTAGGAATGAGGTAATTTTAGTTTTCTTAGGATGAAGTATATGCGTCAAAGATAAACCGAAAATAAACTGGAGTGAGAAAATCCCCTACATTTCATGCTCTGAAAGGCCTATAATAACGTATTTTAAGTAAATACGGTTCGTGGGTTTTTGGTGAAATGTTTTATTTATCAGGAATAGATAAACTATTACACGTTTAATCACATGAAAATCTAAGATAAAGAAAGAGGTAATTAGAGTAGTCAAGATAAGAGAGAGAAAACATCATATAGTTTTTGTCTGCCAAAGAAAAAAATAAGGTTTTTGTAATTAGTGTCTTCGTTTTCTGTTTACTTGTACACATTTTCTGCATTTTTCATACAAATTGCAGTTCTATGAAGACATGTATTAACTGTTTCGATAATATTTATGTTTAGGAGACATTCTAAGATCTATATATTGGATTTATGAAATAAATAATTAGCAATAACTGCCCCTACCCCTTCAATTAACCGAGTCTTGAAAATAGACACAAGTATTGTAGAATGCGCTGCTGCTTTATAATCGCAAAAGATGACCGAAAAATCGAGGCGTGTCTACAGAAAAAGTACGAAAGTTTCTGCAAATGGAGAAATGACAGGAAAGTTAGAGAAGTTTTAGAAGAAGTGGTACGTGAATATTTTAATAATGACTCAAAAACATACAAGGCTTCTTCGTTTTGGAGATGTTATTCAATGGTGAGGACAGCGTTATGTGTGTCAAGGAAATGTTGATATCTCTTAAGTACATAACGCGTATTTCTCTAGGAAAAATTGTTGACGATATGTGTTCAACACCTTAATTCATATTGATATTTATAAATGTTGTACATTGATTGGAAATAAGAAGTCATGGAAAAGGGTACTAGCAACCAAAAAAAAGACTTTTACAAAGCTTAAATTTTACGATTTGTTGAAGAAGCTTGTGACAATCGGTATTTATTGTTGAAGATTATTTTTAACTTACGAATATGTATTCCTTTAGACTCACGGTATACCACAACCCTCTTTCTTTCTCATATTGCTGTATAATGGGAGTCGGTGGTGGGCACAGTTACTTTAATCCCGAAGGATTACTTTAATCCCGCGCTGTTTTTTTTTTTAATCTCGGAAGGATAAATTGTCACATTAATCTCGGGAGGAATAAAGACACATTTTAACTAACGAAAATTTTTATCTATAAAGCCGCGTTTTATAGATAAAGTTGTTTTTATTGACAGGCAGGATTGTTATTTGGAAATATTTGTTAGTAAAGAGAAAGTTACAAACTAAACCTGGATAAAAGTAGAGATATGTATAAAGAAGGAAATTAAGGAAGGAAATTGTTGATTGTGTACAACTGGCTAAAAGTGATGATAGATGGGTGTATAAAAACCCGCGTCGAAAATACAGAATAGAATGAAGGGGTAACTTTGGGGACCAGTCGGAATTGGTGCGAAAAATAATGATTATTTAGATGAAAATCAATCAGGGTTTAGAGAAAAACCATTACAGTACAGAGTCGGTTTCTTGTCATTGGTTGTCGAAGATTGAAAGAAAGGAATTGATAAAAATGATGGGTATTGCAGTTTTTTTTATAGATTTACAAAGAGCATTTGAACCAGTGAACAGGGAAGTGTTGTTAATAAAATTTAAAATATGTATAAGTGAGAGACCGAATGTATGAATGGTTATTCATTTGTATGGTATCAGAGAGCGCAATATGACAGCTTTAATTCAGAGAAGTGTGGAGTGTCTCATGCTAGTAAGTTGGGTCCCCGATTATTTATTATATTTATAAGTGATTGAATGAATGTCGAATCTTATATTACAATAAGATAGTTTGATGATATATTATTATTTAAGGAATCAATAGTTAATTGATCAATAGTCAATAGTAAGAAGACAAAATGTATATCTGTGAGAAGTGGAGGTCAAAGAGGGGAAAGTAAAGATAAGAAAGATTTATATTGATGATAACTTTTTAGTGGGTACAAAGCTTTAAGTATTTAGTAGTGATTTCGGATGAGAAGTTAAAGTTGGACTGTCATGGTGTTCTTCTTTAAAAAATTTCGAAGCAAAATGTATTAAATCAATTATAAAATATTGTTAAAAAGGGAAATATTATTTACAAGTGTAATTCTTCATGTTAAGTATTTTTCAACAGTTTATATCAGTCTTGTAAGACTGACATTGATAGAATAAAAAGTTTTGAAAAGAGGATTAAGAGAAGTGTTAAAAAGTGCATATTAGAATATATGTGTGAGAATGAATATTTTAAGACTCGAAAACGGTATTAAAATTGATATTTTAGCATTTAGTTATAGAATCTAGCGCTATTTGTTACCATATTATTTTTTTAAATTCCTTAAGAATAGTGAGGTACATGGATGTGATTCAAAATAGATTAGAATCAATTAGATCAAAATAGATTTCATCAAATAGGGTTTGCTAATGAAAACAGGAAATCTATATTGTGATGATAATTGGTTGTATAACATCGTACCTGATTAATTTAAGGTCAGTATAAGTAGATTTAGGATGGAGAAAAGGTTGTGGGGAGTGAAAAAAGATAATTTTAATAGAAATTATTTATATTTAAATTCATTTTTGATTAAATAATTTGTTGTAAAATTAAAGTGTTTAATACTAGCCTTTTAGACATTTTTGTGTTAAATAAATAAGGGGCCATCCGTAAATTAAACGTATTGTAAATTTGGAGTATTTTGAATACCACCTCTAGCCCTGTAACACGAGCTTGAACCCTCTTAAATAATTACGTAAAGTTTATGTCAACATCCTCTCCATTTAGTGTAAGTAAAAATATATTATTATAGTAAAACCATTTTTATTTATTTGTTATATATTAACGTTTATGCTAATTAAAGTTAAAATTAGTTGATATTGGCCGCATCAATCAGTACGATTGAAAACAATGTTTGAAAGAAGGAAGGATGCGTAGGCGAGACGATTTCTGACAAGCCATGCATCTGCCGTCGGGGATGATGCACGGGGGGGAGACAGTTTGCGGATTTTATGGGATCAGTTTGAATATTTTCTTCTATATTTTAACAAATTCTAGTGTAACAATTGGTACATCATTTTTAAAAAAATTATTTATATTTAGAAAAAACTGTTAATATCTTAATGTGTTAGTACGTGACCAAATGAAAGAAATTATTTCAGCAAATATTTAAAAAATTAAAAAAGTCACATTACATAACACTAAGCTAACGCCCTCTACTTCTACGTAACGCAGAGTAACGCTGCCTCAAACCCCTCCCCCTCTGTTTAGCGTTACGTAATTTATGGACGACCCTTAAATAATACATTTGGATGACCTCCAAACTAATAGTGCACAAAATCAAGTAGCTTCTTTCGGAAAAGGAGGGCGCCTGGTGTACTCCGGGGCAATTGCGTCCAATTGCGTCCTGATTTGGCAAGGGGCGGGCAGCGGCGACCTGGAGTGCTGGCGGGGGCGGGGGCGGGGTGGAGCGTAACTACTGAGAGCTGCTGGAGCTCAGGGAATAACGAGCCTTGGCCCCAACTGCTCTTGGCCTCCGTGCGGAAGGACTGCCCTACTGACACACTCCCTCGCTCGACTCTGCCGCTTCTCCTTACGCGCTGTGTTGGCTCAGGTAAAATGCACTACACTTACGGGATTAATGACTTTAGCAGTTGATTAATGACTAGACATCGGATGTTTAGGGAAATGCCTATTTTTTCTAGTGAACTTATTTAAAGGCTGATAATATATGTGTGCACGAATCATGACAAATTATGACATAAGATGAAGTTTTATAATGCTTCTTTTTGCTTATCTTAGCATAAACGCCTTTCTTTGCATAAATGCCTTTTCTTTAGAATTATTGCACGTTTTTCCCTTTTATGTATTATTTTTATATACAATGCTAAGATATCAGAAAATGGGCCATGGTCCAACCTGACTATTCATTACGATACCTTCAATTCACATATTTGTATTTTGAAATACGAGAGAATTCCTGAAAGTATACCAACATATCTTTCTCCATTTCCCTATTTCATAAATACTAGCCATATTCGGAGAAAATGGTCAATTGACAATGCACCGAGGGCACCTTTTAAGTGGAAATAAATATAAATTCCCAGAAGGTTTCAGTGTTGCTAACTTTCGACTTCTAAAATATTCTCTGTATTCAAACTGATTTTGTCTCCCAATAGTTACAGATTTGAAATTGCGATCCTTGAAAAGTTACTGGTAATATATTGCAAAGGAAACTATTAAGAATAAAATGTAGAAGAGTTGTAAATATGTATGGAGTCTTACAAATGATCTTTAATTTTATTGTGAATGTAATTTATGACAGTGCCTTTTTTCTCCTTATTCTTGACATTTTCAGTGCCTTTTCAGGCGCCTAAAAGGCGATTTTTAGTACCTAAACATTCGATGTCTATTAGTGGCCATAGCAGTTGACGCGGTCGGACATGCAAAATAATCGAACTTCCGGAGATGTTGAGGATTAGAGTTGTACTCTTTTCAGAGCGCAGGGGGGGGGCACCTGTTTACAAATGTCGTTTCTTTTATTGCGCAGGTGATCTCATCTTTGCTGACAGAATGACTAGAATGTTTACGACGTATGGATTATTGTAACTAAACGAATTTTATTTATTTGTCAAAAAACAGTGAAAACTGTGTATGACGTGTGGGAAAGAGATTTATGATTGTGGATTGGATGAGACGCATGATAATGTGAAAACGCAATCATGCCAATCACGGGATGTGAAGCAAGCTTCGAATCTTTGGTTTTCCACTTGTCAAAGCCTATACGTTACCTGGGTTACCGCTTATATTAGTTTTCATTTTTAATTTAAGGAAAATGAAAATGTAAATATGTCAATAACTGAATTTAGAAAATGTTACTATTGAACTTCCGACTGTATGATATGTCCCAATTTTGATTAATTTGAGTTAAGAATTTTACAATGTACTGAGAGCAACCTTCATTCAAGTGAAGTCGTAAGTTTTCGCGTCCTGATTCTCGTGAGTGTTCTTCGCTGTCTGGGTGACGCCGAGTCGGAGGCTGTGATGCTGAAGTTTCTACCATCTTTGTTATGGTCTTTCTTGTGGCTGGTCCGCCAGTGTCTGGTCGTGCCTCTTTTAAACTGTAATATAGGATTCAGTTTTCTAGTCCGATCTCGTAGTAAACTAGTGATGCTGCAGAATGGCACAGACTTTCTCGTACTAGTTATTTTTCTAATTTCTTTGGTATGGTCTAGCCTTTCGGACTTGCCACATACTACTCTTGCCAGCTGGCATCTATCGCCGCCCAAATTACATTTAAAAAAAGCTCAGTTTTTCGATTTCTAAATAGTAGAACAGAAATATTACTTTCAGAATATTATAGAAGAGTAACACCTCGTCTTCAATGGAAAATTTTCGTATAAATATTTGAAACCGTTCTTAAGAAAATGTCGTTTAAGCAGTAAATATGAAATTTGAAGCTCTTTTTCACAGACATCTTCTGAGTTTTCGAATAACTAAATTGAAAGTCATTTGAAGCACTTCCACCCAAAATGCAATAATGTGTACAAATTGATGGAAGTGCGCATATTAATAATGTGAGAGTTAAAAAAAATGTTTGAAAATTTTTTGTAATGTTTGAAAATACAAAAGTATACAGAAAAATGAATTTTATGATATCTTAAACAATGTATTCAGCACTATCCGTGCAAAACGTTTCAAGAAAGAAATTGGAGCCGTTTTTACTTTCCCGTATACGTACGTATACACGGAGTGATATACGTAGTATAGGGAAAGTTATGTAATGCTGCGCGAAAAAAATGGCCAATTTTCGGCGGAAAAAAATTAATTGCCGGGCCGTGAAAACGAATAAGTGGATAAAACCAGTTGCTAAATTAAGAAAAAAAAAATCCTCTATCTCGTGGTGTGTTCAAAATCCATGATTTGTTGCTTCTTTATACTTAAAAATCGATTGACGGCATTCCGTCCGTCTGTCCGTCTGTGGTCAACGCTAGCGCCTAAAGCGTTCGGTCGATTTTCTTCAAAATTGATATTCCCCAGTCGATCTGATTCTAGTCGAAGCTTTGTGATTTTGAAAAAGATTCTTTAAAATTTGGGGGTACTTTATATGAAGCCCCCCGGGGATTTTCAACATTTTCTCAAAAACGGCTCCAAATTTTTTCTTTAAATTTCTTGTATGAATAGAGGAAAATACACTTTTTAACATGGCATAGGTCCGATTTTCACGTACAGCTCTAAATTTTCGAAAATTGTGAAAGTTTGAATTTTTTCGGCGTCTTTCTCCAACTACAAAATTGAAGATAGAGATTTTTTCTTCAAATAAAGTTTGTTCTGCATATTGAGTTCTTTAATAAAGGTCATGTAAATGTTTTTCACAATTTTGGTAGTTTTCGTGCAATATTGCGTGCAATATGTGCAATTTTAAAAAAATTACAAAAACAAAATTTTCTCCAAAACGGCTCCAAATTTTTTCTTTAAACTTTTGGTAGGGATAGTGGTAAATGTACTCTATCAATGACATAAAAGTCATTTTGGTCTATTGGTTGGTTTTTTCAAAAATTACCAAAATGTAAATTTGTTTACTTGTCTCTCACGTCGTTAATATTTACATTATCGGCGATTTTTTTACATTATTATATTTACGAGTATATATGCTTTAAATAATGTCAAGTAAAGTTTCTCGAAAACACTACCGTTTTCTGTGAAAAGTAGCTCAAATTTCGGCATTTTCAGAAATGCTCAAACGTCATTTTCTCGTATATGGCTGCAATTTTTTTCTTGAAACTTTTGTAACGGATAGTGCTAATTACACTCATTAGTATAGCGTGAAGTTTATTTTGAGTTTTTTTTGTTTTTTTCAAAAATTATATAAATGTAAATTTTTTGAAAGATCTCTCACATCTTTAATATGCACATTATCCGCAATTTGTAAAGATGATTATATTTGTGAGTGTAAGTGCTTTAAATAACTTCAAATAAAGTATTTTGAAAACTCAAAAATTTTCTGTGAAAACGAGCTTCAAATTTCGCATTTTTAGTAGTGCTAAACGCCATTTTCTCTTAAACGGCACATCATTTTTAAAAGAAAATTGCCATTTACGGCTAGGTTTTTGTGTTCGTTAATATTCTAAAATTAATGTTTCTGTTCTACCAATAGGAAACCGAAAAATTAAGAAAATGACAAAAAAATTTACTTTTGGCGATGATAGATGGTAGCTTGCAAGAAAGAGTATGTGGCAATTCCGAATAGCTAGCGAAGACCCAGGAAAATAGAAAACTAATACGGGAAAGTCTGTGCCATTCTGTTTCTGTTTTTTGACAAATAAATAAATATAATAAATACGGTCATGCTTAATTTTTTCAAAATACGAGTAGTTTTTCTTTAATTTTGTGACAAACGTAATAGGCCGCTGTAAATTTACTGCGCTTCGGACAGCTGGATGCGTCGTAAATTAGAATGTGCAATTTTGTATATTATTTCTTTCTTCGTTTCTTACATTCGAATTTTGTTATAGACTTACACATTAATATTTTAGAAATTGTTTATTTTGAAATAAGTAAAAAGAATTAATAGCTATCAGAATAACGACAATGCAGGGTCTGCAACAATGGAATTCACTTTGCGCTCGCGAATATCTGTGAATTAGTGTAATTGTTGTGACCTAATGGAGCTGTATAAAAGGAGTTATAATTGTCTAATTTATGTTGATATTTGCAGGCAAATATTTAGTTTTGCACCAAATGCTGTACCATTTGTAGTGAGTAGAGAATTTGTTGCATGGTTTTAAAATACTCTTCCCTAATCATGGCCCAAAGGAAGGCATTTCTATATTTCCAGGGTATCAGGCTTCTTTTTCCAATACAGGGTTACAACACTTTTGCATTCTATTTTTGTGAAGTTGTAGAATTCACATAGTTCTGACAACACTGCAATGGAAATAGTGAGTTCCAAGCGAAGATGTTAGTAGCGCATAAAGTGCAATATTACAGTACTACTTAGCTGTTTCCTCTAATACGGGAAAGTAAGTGCTGTTGTAGCACCACTAGTTTTTGAGAAAATAGCGTTTGAGCGTTTCTGAAAATGCGGAATTTTGAGCTCATTTTCACAGAAAACGTTTGAGTTTTCGAGAAATTGAATGAGATATTATTTAAAGCATATGTACTCATAAATGCAATAATGTGAACAACTTGCCATTAATGTACATTTTGAGGACGTGGGAGACAAGTCAAAAAATTCCATTTTTTTAATTTTTCAAAACAACAAAAGAATAGAGTAGAATGGCGTTTATGCCATCTTATAGTACTATCCCTTACAAAAGTTTAAAGACCAAATTTGCAGCCGTTTTTGAGAAAATAGGGCTGCATATATCGCCTGCACATACATAAATCTTTATTACTTTTATTTTTGGTGTTATCTAGGGGGGGTCTTTCAAGAATTACCTTTTGTTTTATTAATGGAAACTCTGTATGTATTTCTTTGAGAAATTTATTTAGTATATGGTATATGTTTAGATGTTCTTGAATTCGTGGAGTATTTTTCAATGTTCCTTGTTGGAAATAAAAGAATGTATTTTCTACTAGGGTTTGGTGGAGTGGTGGCTAAGCTATTTTGCATGCGTATGTGAAGCAAACATTTCTTCTTCTGATGTAAAATGGTTCTTCATTAGCTTCTGCAAGAATGCTTGAAATTAGACTGGTTCTATAAGCACAAATTGCCAGTCTTAAACACACAAGTCGATTGAATTATATTGAGGCTATTTAAAATTGTTGGGTTAGCTGATTGATATACTACAGATCCGTAGTCAAGCTTGAAGCATATAAGAGCTTTGTAGGAAGACAATATTATATTTTTGTCAGCTCCCCAAATTGGAGGCTGCAATACACTTTATTGCATGCAGTCTGTGAAAACATTCCATTTTTACTTTTTGTATGTGTGGTTTCCATGTTAATTTACTATCAA